>JARVZY010009413.1:0-27863 GCA_030686995.1 Artemisia argyi
GGTATATCTATATAAACTGCCAGAAATAACACACAGGCTTTGACTGAGGGGAAACACCCTTGCAAAGCGTGGACAAAAGTCAACCCATAATTCTACTGCATCACTACCAAAAAGAGGGACAGTTTATCACAATGGAACATAATTAACTCGTTTTCCATTTGAAATGCATGGGACATGATCCTATGGATCATATCTCGCCGCTGATGCTAAGTACTAAATGCAGCATAACATTCATACAAGCAAGTGAAATGGCTGAAACTGATCCTATCTTCTAAAAGGTGTGAAAAAGTTTGTAAAACCAACGTATTTACCTTAATAGATTGAACTAGCATGGGAGTAGCATCAGCCAACTTGTAGGTCACAGGATGCCATCCTTGCCGTTCACGACCTTTGCTGGATGAAATATCCCATGAAGTGTGAGTTAAACTCCTCCTTGTGAGTTCTCCTTCAAGGCCTTTATGCTGGTAATTGCAAGTCAAATTTTAGAAACCATGTAAAAAAGGTAATAAATCCAGAGAAAAAAACTTCAAATTATACTTTGTTAAATATGAATTTATGGAGGAATACATATTTTTTTGGATACTAAGAGGGTCTAAGAACTTTCTTTCTTCTTTTACATAGTCCAAAGCTTATACATATGAAACTCTGGAAGCCAAATAATTGCACTTGTGGGGGTCCAAAATGCAGGCAAGTTACTAATTACGAGTACCTTTTTTACTTCCAACAAGTCATTACCAATAGTTGCTGTTCAATACTAAATGGAATCATGACACAGCACTGATGTGTCGGGTCTGGTATCAAACTCATGCTTTTAAAAAAACACCTACTGCGTGTCCGTATGTTTACTGATGGGTCTGCATTACTAGTTGCTGGTAAAAATCTAAACAAAATGATGACCGGTCGGCGGGCGCTTATGTGTCTACTTTTATCTCGGATTAATGCTAGAAGGCAGTTGTGACTGATGTTTAATTCAAGAAGCTAAAGATAGTTGGACTTAAATGAAAATACATAAACTTACAGCAAGTAATGTTGCCACATAATGTTCATCAGGTATACAATTGTGCTCCTTTGAATTATCAGCTGGCTGCAAAAAAATAAAATAAAAGCTGTTCATGAAATTCTGCTTTGAATATAAGATGGTTACCTTGAATACATTCTAAAAGCCATAAACAAGAAGGGATCTTAGAAAAAAATTAACAATATATAAACTAAACTATATACTTACAACAGGACGATCCCGCCAAAATTCAGGTAGTGATTTCCTCTGTAGACAAAAAGAAAAGTTAGTAAGTCAAGTGGCTGAACCAATTGTGTTCAAGGGTATAGTTTTGCGAGTAATACAAAGTAGAAGAGAAAAAAACAATATAGGTTCTCAGGGGAACATCCCCCTTTGGTATGACAAATAATAAAATTCAAGTTGAGGGCATAACCTCCAAAAAGATGCTATGAAAACTACATGGATCAAGTTATTCCTGTAAAAGCAGTCAATCATTGCTACAACAGGCTGAGAAAATAAATATGAGTAACATTTATGCCACATTTATTGATAAAGCGCGCCAAACAACAATTTTTGCTACAACCCCACACAAGGGCCTGATGTCCTTTAGAATTGTCTGTTGGTTTATGATTTCAGGGGTACGGCAAAGATCAATGCAGGCCCTTATATCCCAACTGACTGGTCATGAGTGGCACTCTTGGTCATATACATTAAAGACTGGTTCTTTTTAAAAAAAATGTGGGACATGTGTGCTTGCATCCCACTAGGGTCGCAAAGGATAACACGTGCACAAATCAAATGCTTCATGTAGTGAGTAGATTAATGTCTCTCGACCATTCTCAGTAATCTCAATAGCCAATTGATCATGAAAGTCATGGAAGGAGTAAATATATCTTCCAGGGTAAAATAAGTTTTCTAATCAACCACTCTAAGAAACTTAACTTCTAAGCAATATGGGACTTGCACTATTGCGTACTAAGTCAACACAACGGTTGGTGATAATCGAAGCTAATTTCAGATGCAAGTTTTATAATAGCAATACTGCAATAGTTGCCCAAATGGTATCACTTGCCTGGCAATGCTGTTGGAACATAGGAAAGACGACCTCATCCTTTACAATAATTTCTGCATGCTTTCTTGTCAGAACCACCCACTGAAAACAGGTAATGAAAGCAAAACACAGGTTATTAAGATGGGAATTCAAATTACCATCATATAACGCCGCACCAAGTGGGCTAGTTTTTATAGGCAGTGGTTTTACCTGAGATCCTTTCCTCCAGTGATTTACATTTATAACTGGATCCATTTTGGGATTGTAGCGGCCTTCCTTTGTATCAGCAAAGCTGTTAAATATAAGTTCATGGTAAAATCAACAACTGGTAGGATTTTGAATAGTGATGATACTTACAATCAAGAATTTCATAATAAAGAATTAGCTGAAAATGCAGCCTAAGCATAACTACAACCTGTCCACGAAGCTAGTCGATGTTGACATTATGTAATCGTATGTGTAGCTGAAGTTGTACAAAGGAATGCAACTGAAAGAAGATTAAAAAGCCCTTAGTGTCGTTGACTTGTTATTATAACCACCATATCTCTATGCAAATGAGTATTAAATTAGAGCAAACATGAAACTTTCCATATTAAAGACGACTTATGTGAAACATAGTTTTTAAAATTCTTTAGACAGATGAAATTTCACCTGTCTGAAACGAAAGCAAAGCGTTCATTAGAAGGGTCCATGAGTGCGTGTCGAAGTAAAATAATCTCAGCTTGTATCATGGTTGCTTCTCCCCAGTATATCTACAAAGAGGCATATTGGTTACATATTAGCAGGCACTAAGATTAGGCTACACTTTGATGCCCCTCAAACTAGCCAAGAGTCACAAACAGATTAAAATAAAAAATCGCATTGATTTAAGGGAATAGGGAAGAATAACCTGTATGCTATTATTAACTTGACGGTCCCAAAAATAACGAGATCTTGTTGTCAATCTGTTAAGTAGAAAACCGGGCCTAGAATGAACGTAAATTGAAAATCGATTTTCATTATCTCCCTGCAGAGGAACCAAAATTTCTTAAATGAAAGAACTAAGAACATACATATAGTTACAACGATTTTATATAGTACTTGTAGTGACCCCAAAGCCGAAAGCAATGGACTACTTGGATCAGGTTCACTTAAAACTTTGTTGGAAGGGTACTAGTAGCCCACTATCTTATACTTATAAGGGGCTCAAACGTCTTATCTCAATCTTAAGGTCTAGAAAATATTTTATGCACAAGCGTTGATCTACTAAATCTTAGAATTTGCGTTATTTAGCATTCGTGAGATCAAATACTAACTCCCTACAATACCCTTGAATAATCACAATGTAACTTAATCTCATGGACCAAAAGCAACTAACACCAATAGCTTGTGTCAATAAAGTATACGAAAATACGTCATATTTGCTGGAAAATAAACAAACAAATCATATCCTACACAATTTTCAATAAGCTTATGTGAGCATATCTGAAATTAACCCAATCAAGACAAACCTCTTGGTCATCATACTAAAAATAGAAATCATATTTGCAAACATACCACCAAGTTGAAATCAATTTCTAATTCCAACATCCATACCACCTAGTCGCAAACAATTCCACATAGTTTCCGCATACAATCAAACAAACACCAATACAAGTATACAACACACAATTATCCATATCCAAGAAAAAACTAATACACTCCATCACTTCACACTCTACATATCTATTCTCCTTCATATAAGCCAAACAATCTTATAAATAGCGCACTTGAGCCAGGTAAATCACTAGCTCTGCACAATTATGGATTATAAATCTAGGACAGGTGGGCCCTAATCAATGCAGTTTACGGGATTCAAACATAAACTAAGCCAAACATTCATTCAAAGCCATTACATACAACTTCTCACCTGAGTTTACAACTTTAATCCAATTGAGGTCTTGGTTTAAAATTGCGCGCATCGTTGCGCTCGCATCACGCATCAGAGTGATGCGTTTGAAAAAACGCAACGCGAAACCTGATGCGAGGTTGTTCCAGGATGCGGCCTAATGCAAACGCATCACATCGCAACATTGTATTGCTCGCATCAGACGCAATGGACGCATCACTGCGCAACAGTTTTAATTTGGACTTTTATAGTTTAAGTTGACTTTTTGTTTCTGGTCAAACCATTAAGTTCACATATTTGGTGTTATAACGTTAAGTAATATCATTATGCACGTCACTTATTCCATATTTAATCATTTACTTGTAGAGTAAATTAAGTAGAAATGTTATATATTTTTTATTTATTTCCTATCGCCGCGCGTCCGTGATGCGCTCGCAACCGCATCGCGCATCACGCATCGGTCTTTTGGACCTTGAGCGCAACGGATCGCCGCACGCAATTTAAAACCAAGATTGAGGTAAACCCCGCCATCATCATTCTAAAAATAGAAAGTCTATGCACAAGCCTATGTTTACAATTTATATCCTTATTCCTAACAACATACCAACTAGTCCAAATAATTCCAAATACAAACAAGCCAATTTTGGCGACCTAGCAACAGACCACCCTGCAAAGACGTCAGGCCCATGTAGTTACAGTTTACGCCATTCAAACTTAGCAACATACAATTCAATACATTCAAAAAACAAACATCATAAAAGAACATTATACCTGAAAGAACTGATCCCAAACAAGGTCTAAGGGAAGGCGATTTCGGGCCAAAAACAAAAAAGCAATCTTAGGTTTCTGAACAAACAAAGGCAGACCACCAATACCAATTCGACTAATAGTAGTACTAAACTGTGCTTCCATTAATATAAAAGTGGAAAAACACAAAAACATTAACACAAACATCTTTGTCTTCCATTTATGTCTTAGTAGCAGCAACTTAGGTGATATTGGCTTACGTTTCATCTATTGATTAACAATGAATGATATTGAAGGTTACTGAGATCTATCTATAGCGGAAATGAGAGTTAATGGAGTGTTTGGAAATGGGTTTTATGGTTGACGAAGAAGACATTAATGGCGACCCGTTACCGATCCGGAAAGTTTGGGTGCTTAAAGACTTGTTTTGTCAGTGGATGCCTGCCTGCTTTTTGGTTGAGTATAATTGTTTCATTATGTTATATGCTAATCATAATAATACTGTAATTAGATTATTCTAATACTACTGTACTACTTTCTATTTTTAAATTAAAAAAAGTGTATTTTATTTTAAGTCAGTGTTGATAACCGCCAATGCCGATCGACTTATAGCAATGGTAACCCTTGAGCCGTGGAGCTCGTGCCGTGGGCATAAAGTGCTGTCACGTCAGCAAAAATTTTCACGATATCACATTCTGGCCGTATTCGTTGACACCAGAAATTCTGATGCCATCAGCCTTTTTTTTATATATAAAATAAAACATACACAATATTAACTAAATAAACTTCATTAATTTAAAAAACACGCATTACATTAAAAAAACAAACATTACATTAAAAAAAATAATAATAAAAATAAGTTGCATCATAAACATATAAATAAAAGCCTAATCTTCGTCGGTAGGATATTTTGCCCGAATTCGAGCTTGTTGTGCTTTCACGACCCTTGAATTGATTGGATCCATCTTGCTAGTATTCATTTCTAGCACCTGCATCTCCTCGGCAATCTTTTGAGATTCATATAAAGTAACTCTCGCGAGTGACTCTCGCTCGAGAACATCCATCTTTACCTTGCGGTCTAACTCGTATTGTTGTTGCAACATTTCTTAAAACAATGATGCGTTTGAACTGGAACTAGCGGTCAACTTTGACGAACGTTGGCTCTTTGAAACCCGGTACATGCCGTCGGGCCGTGGCAACTCGTCGGGTCCAAAATGCTCGGGCTCCTCGTTCGTAGGCCGAAGACGATTACATCTTGCCAAAGTCGAGTCGGGATTTTTTCACTTGTGTTTATCTTTCAAAAACTCCCAAGCGCTCATATGTCTAAAATCATAACATGTTGTTCTTTTAAACAATATGTGACAACGGGTCATAAAATCTTTATCATTCTCCCCACTCATAACAATAGTTTCATCCACCACCGTATTCCACTTCTTGACATCTTTATTCATTGGAGTCCACTTTCCCGTCAACATGTGTTTCGTATGAATAGTTCGAGGTTGTCGGGACGGGACCACATCTTCATCAACTTCTTTTTCTTTGTCGTTGTTGGTTCTCTTTGTCTTTGTCTTTGTCTTTGTTTTTGTCTTTGGCTTCTTCGCCATTGTCTTTGACCTTGATTTTTTGGAGGTCGGGGTCGAGACCGCTTCTTCTTCTTCTTCATCGACATTGTCTTCGTCAACTAGATGGTAGGATGCATGGTCCGAATTTGGTTGGGAAGGGGTTGCTTGGTTTGGTTGTTGAGTTTGAGAAAATTGATTATATTGTTGTTGTTGTAATTTCCATTGACTAAATAGTGCTAGTTCTTCGGGATTCATATATGGGTTTTGGAAGGAGGGAAAGTAACCCGATTGAGAAGACGAACCCGACATTTGGTTGGGATTCATTTGGTTCGTCGGGTCGTTTAGCATGTTGTTAATCCATTTTTGGTTGAGATTCATTTTGGATGAAAAGAAATAATAGAAGTAGAGTTTAGAATTATATTGGAACTGTGTGAGTTAGAATTATATTTGAAGGGGTATTTATAAGTTTTTTTTGGAGTTTAATTTATGGTATTTATTGTTAAAATGGGAAAAAGGGACAAAAAGAACGGGTATATACCCGTTGCATTCAAACGGTACAATTTTCAAAAGTCCATTTCCATTCTAACGTTCCGATTTCAAAAATAATAATAATAATAATAATAATAATAATAATAATAATAATAATAATAAAATATGGAAATAAGCCACGGCGCTGGCTGGCCACCACGGCGCAAGGCACGATGGCGCCACGAGCGTAACCGTGCGCCATCATCGTTTTTCGGCTGGTGGGATGGCACGAAGCCATAACGCAAACGTACCCCTTGCTCTTATACATATATCTATGGGGTGTTTGTTTAAGTTTATACGTAGCTTATAAGCTTATTTGTTTTTCAATTTATATTTTGTAAACTTTAAGTTTTCAATTTATTTTCTGATAAATTATATAAGCTCACAAGTTTCAAAATAAGTCAGAAAATTGGAGCTTATGAAATATAAGCTGAAATACCCCTTACATTGCGCAAAAATGCTATTCTTATTAGATATGGTTTGATATTTTAACTTATTATCAGAAAATGTATTGGTAACTCATCATACTTTTTACTTATAATCGTTTATATGTGTATAGTGTGTATCTAAGTCGATCTTATTCAAGTCGTCTAATTTAGTTATTTCAAATTCTATTATGATCTTGCGTTTTATTGTGTGAATGGTTGACTATTAGAAGGTTTTTTTCGCGCTCATAACTTAGATTAAACATAACTAAAAGGTGAAACTATAAACTTACATAAACTTTAAAATCAAAATTCTTAATTTTCAATATTAGAGAAAAATTTGTAAGAGTGGAAATAAATTAATATTATGACCAACATAAAATTAACTTCATAATATAAGTTAAGATGAAAATAGACGAGCAACGACAAAAAAGGACAAAGATAAAAAAGATTGTTGCAAAGTATAAGGGGTTGGCAGTGGACGCTAGATCACATGGGAAGGGATCCTTGTGGCACGGGAACATCGCCGCCGTCCCTTGGATCACGCAAGGGTCTTGTGGGTGAAAGTTTCACGCACGGGATCGAGAATAAAAGTGAACGTTGGAGGTTTTAATTTTTGACCGTTGGAGGATTAGTGAAGGGTGAGTGATCGAATGCCAACAGAAATAAGGGTTAATGATGGAAAAAGTGGGTGAACGATGTGACATAAGGAGATTGGTTGAGAGTGAGTGATGGGAGAGAGAGTGCCACAACGGTTGCCAACCCCTAAGTGAAAAAAGTGTTAGGCAAGAATAAAATGTATGATTTTATTTTACGCTTCTTGTTAAAATTAATATAAGTAAATGTAGTTTTTATGAATTATATGGTTGAAAAAAAAATAACATGTGAGAAGTAAAAGGGCAAAACTATAAATTAAGAAAAGGAAGCAAAATTCATGTGTAAAGTGAAAAGACCAAAAAGTTTCATTTTACTATTTATTCCATTTAATTTGTAAATTGATACATAGAAAGATGTTATGTAACGAGTATAATATGTGAAATGTGATGTTTTCGAAAAACAAAGATTGGTAAAAATAGTGTCCGTTTATTTTGAGACTAATTACTTCATATGAAATTAACTAAGTTACGAGTATGATGTTTTCTATGAACTTGCAGGATGCATGAATTATAGGACTTAATGAAATGTCAAATAAATAAAATAAACGATGTAATAAAATAAATGATGTAATTTAATGATTCATTACCGTTATTAATCATGCTTGGTTAGTATGATAGGACAAAATGAAATCGATAAGAAAAAAGATTAAATTACCCTTGATGATAGTAAGTTTACTTAGTTAGTTAATAATTAACTTTTATGTAAATTTGATTCCATTAAAAGATAGAATGAAAAAAAGGAAGGGCTTATTAAGGAATGAAAATGATGAAATAAGTCATTTCTTGTAATTAGCGATTACATTATAAAACTGTAAACAAACAAAATATCTCATTTCATCGTAATAGTCATTTTCATTTCTATTTTAATTACAACATACCAAACACCATGTAAGAGTTATCACCAAAGTATAACAATTCTCATTACTTGTTTACCGAGATCAATAAGTTATTTTATTTTTCTTTACGGTAAAAGAAGGAAGATATTTTTTTGCGTGTTAGACACAAAATTATACAATCAAAGTGAATACACTTCTACGTTAACTGTCAATAGAGGTTTCGTTATTGATATGAATCAATTTGCGTTAAATAAATTTATCATTGTTTCGAAACAAGTTACAATAATTTATTTATGTTTGTTTTGATACAAAAGAAATAATTCTTGGACTTTGGAGAATAAAGATATTATTAATTTGAGGGTAAATATGTCATTAGTCTGAATTGTAAAGAATCTAAGAGCATATGCAATGGGGAGGTTTTGCAAAAGCTTTTTACTATTCAAAAAAGCTTTTCAAAAGCTTTTTTCCATTGTAACAAAAGGTTTTTCAAAAGCTTTGAACCAAAGACTTTGCACCATCAAAGTGGTTGAAGGAAAAGCTTTTAGTTTTGCATTTAATGCCATAAATGCACCAAGTCATTGAAAGACTTGGTCCATTGCATATGCTCTAAGGTAGCACCACGAATTTAAAAAGTGATTAATTATTTCCCAACATGTGTTATTTTATCATCTTGGGACCATACAAGGCGTTTACTACGACATTGTTTATTTTATCCCTCGGGACCAATTAAGGCGTCTCTACGACATTACGAAGGATATATGTAATGTTTTACAGTAATTAAAAGCAAAAAACAGTCGGTTACTTACTGTTTGAAATTCACATACTATCAAAAAGTGGGACCTTAAAATAATAAAATGTTTGTCGATTTTTCCGAGTTCAATTTTTATTCGTGATCAATTTGATAGCTTATTAACTTTATACATTTTATGTTACTTGTTACAAATATATTAAACTTTTTTCGATTATTATGTTGTTTTCACTTGTGCAATACAACACCATCATAAATATTTGTAAAATAAGCAATCAAAACCTTGGACATCTTATGCTTTGTCAATGTGAGGATTGGATGTGAATCATGTGACATAGATTCGTAATTGTTAATGATGACGTATAGTCTATATTTGGGCCATGAGCCCAAATGATAAACATCACTTGGCCCAAACCCATCACGAGTGGCTATCATAATGAATAACGGGCCATAATAAACACGGTTTGGGCTCACGAAGCCCAAAGCCCAACCAAACTTAACCGGGTATGCAATAAGGATCATTTATTCATGGAATAGATATCCTTACCCTGGATAAGCACTACGAGTGCGTAGAGTAAGGAGCAAGAAACCTACACGGTTTCAGCCCCTATATAAGGAATGACATCTCTCATTCAAAGGTACGAGATACAAAACCCTAACTCTTAACGAGAACCCTAAATCGATTACTTACTCTCACGCCGGAGTCTAATCGGGGGAGACAATCCCTCGATAAGCCTAACGGTGTTGTTTATTTTCTTAGTGCGCAGGTAACAAGTACTAAGAAGCGAATTGATACGAGAGCAAGAGCCCATAACCAGGAACGCCCAACTTTTGTATCAACAAGTGGCGCCATCCGTGGGACCCTACTAAGAACTAAAGACTAGGATGACAAAGAATAAGAATTCGGGTCAGCGGACTCCGCAATCGGAAAAACGTGACCATCAGAGGAGGAATCAACAAGATCCAACCTCTAGACAGGTTGCTGGGACAACCAGCGCACCTGGCCATCAAGAGGCGGGAACAACCCAACCTCTTCCAGAGGTAGAACTACCAGTAAGGACTACCCAAATCATCCCAGTGGTCCCAAGCGCTGAGGAACTTCAGCGCACTCTTTTCACCACTCCTCATCAAACCATTCCCGCAGTAAACAACACTGTACCACCAGATGCGCCTAACCGAGATAGGTTGCTGAATACGGAGACGGACACCCTTGCAACAGCTGAGGATGCACCCAATCTCACTTTGGGAAACTTTGTATCCCAAAACTATGAAACCTTGACCGCCCTCATGCAGGAAGAAGCCAGAAGAAGGGCAAGTACGGGTCTACAGGCTCGATTGAATTTTGGTCCTGAACGCGAACCATCACCACTGCGCCAACCACGAAGAAGACGCGCAGAACGTACCACTATCCATGATAGGCTAGGTACGACATCTGAGTCACAATACTCGGAAGACAGTGAGAGGCGCACTAATGTTCACTCCAGACTTGGTAGTCGCGGGGTACATGACCGATTGGGACCTCAACATTCACCGAGCCAAGGATCCTCCAAACCTGGAAGTAAGAGGATCCAAGACAGACTGGGAAGAAGAAGATCCCCAAGCAGAGATCCCTCAAGCTCTTCCTCTGAAAGAAGTCGGCGCAAACGCCGAAGAAGGGACTACCCTTCTTCCAGTGACTCCTCTGATAACGAGGATAGAGAAACAGGACACTGGAAGTCAAGAGGAAGGCGTCGCGAGGAAGAGAACGAAGATATGTCTCTCCCATGGCGTCGCCAGAAAGTCGACGCGTTTACACGGCGCATCAGTGATTACTCAGATCGCAAACGTAGGCGCATGCCTGCTAACGTAAAAATATATGATGGAACAGGTGATCCGGATGATCACCTAAAAATTTTCGAATCAGCCGCCACCATTGAAAACTGGCCACAACCAGTGTGGTGCCACATGTTCAATTCTACGTTAGTAGGGAATGCGCGCACATGGTTTAGCAAACTCCCACGTAGGAGTATCGGTGGATTCGAGGAATTACGGAAAGCATTCCGTCTCAACTTCACCCAGAGAAAGAAGTGCGCTAAAAACCCCGTTGAGCTAGCAAGAGTAAAACAACGCTAAGGAGAATCAACCAGCGCTTTCATGGAACGCTTCAAGGATGAGTGCATACAAGTTAAAGCGTGTCCTGAAATCTTAAAAATTGCAGGGTTCATGAATGGGATTAATAACCCAGAACTCATCCGAAAGCTAAACGACAAAGTTCCACAAACTTTTCATGAGCTAACAAAGCGCACTAGATCCTTTATACAAGGAGAAGCAGCCGCTGCGGATAGTAAAAAGGGTTATTCGAACTATAGGCAGCAAGAGCAGGCTCGGAGACAATCCAATGATCAGAATAACAACCGCAGCAGGAATTACCGCAATGGAAGGGACAATGACAAATACACCCCTCTTACAAAAACCCCAAGGGAAATATTTGTAACAGAGGGCGCAAACTTCCCAAAACCGCCACCAATGCGCACTGCAGAAGAAAAGCGCATAGGAAACGGATACTGCGAGTACCATGGTCAAAAAGGCCATACAACTAATGAGTGCGTCCAGCTAAAACAACTAATTGAAAAGTTAGTAAGAGAAGGCAGAATGGACCACCTTGTAAAAAATATCAAAGAAGGGAAAGACAAACAAAGGGGCGGAGGTAAGAAAGAGCCCCCCAAGGAGAAAGCTGATACCATATACATGATACAATCATGGCAGCGCAAGATAAAGCAAAAAGTTAGCCAAAAATTCTCTCCAGAAAAAGAGATATCTTTCCCTACTCTAGCTGCGGACAACGCAGTCGTGGAGCCTCTAACCATTGAAATACATATGGGAGGACATGATATCCACCGCATGTACATTGACGGAGGAGCATCCGCAGATATCCTGTACGAGCACTGTTTCAAAAGACTGCGACCTGAAATCTAAAGTCAATTAATACCAGCAACAACATCATTAACAGGATTCACAGGAGAAAAGATCTGGCCCATGGGGCAGTTACGCTTGTTGGTGGTCGTAGGAGATGAACAACACTCAACCGCAACATGGATAAACTTTATGGTAATAAAATCCCCTTCACCATACAATGGTATCATTGGGAGACCAGGAATATCATCCATGCGCGCTGTACCATCCACAGCGCACGAAATGCTTAAGTTTCCAGTGGAAGGAGGAGTTGTCACTCTCTATAACACAACAGTACCACCAAGAGAATGCAATGCTGTAACAACCGAAGCAGAGACTATTCCAGAACAGCGCACAGAGAAAACTCCAAATCTAAAAGTCGCTATTCATCCCGATTACCCGGAACAACAAGTTTCGATAGGGGGATCTTTATCTGACAAAGGTAAAGCAGCCGCATGCGCACTCTTGCAAAAGAACCTAGACATCTTTGCATGGGAACCAAAACATATGACTGGAGTACCGCGCTCTATCACATAGCATAAACTACAAATCCGACAAGGATATCCTCCAATACGACAAAAGAAGCGCGTCCAGGCCCCAGATCGCGCAAAGTTTATTCTTGAAGAAGTACATAAGCTCGTAGACGCAGGCATCATGCGCGAAGTATACTACCATGACTGGCTTTCTAATCCAGTTATGGTAAAGAAGAGCGATGGCAGTTGGAGAATGTGCGTGGACTTCACGGATCTCAACAAAGCATGTCCACAGGACTGCTATCCACTGCCAGAGATAGACTGGAAGGTAGAATCCCTGTGCGGATACCCTTTCAAATGCTTCCTAGATGCATATAAAGGGTATCATCAAATCCAGATGGCAGTTGAAGACGAAGAAAAAACAGCTTTCCACACCAGTCAAGGAGTGTACTGCTACACAAAAATGCCTTTTGGTCTAAAGAACGCAAGCGCGACATACCAACGACTGGTGGACACAGCTTTCGAAAAACAAGTAGGCCGCAACTTGGAGGTCTACGTTGACTACCTTGTCATCAAAAGCCACACAGAGGATGAATTGGTGCGCGACATCGAAGAGACGTTCAGAACATTGGGGCGAATAAACATGAAGTTAAATCCCAAGAAGTGCACATTTGGCGCAACCGAGGGCATGTTCCTTGGATACTTGATAGAACCTGATGGAATCAAGCCTTGTCCAGAAAAAACAAAGGCTGTTATTGATCTCCCCTCACCGCGCACACTCAAAGAAGTCCAGTCATTGAATGGAAAGTTAGCAGGGCTAAACCGTTTCTTATCTAAGTCAGCAGACAAATCCCTTCCTCTCTTTAAAACACTCACGAAGTGTAGCAAAAAGGGAGACTTTCGCTGGACTACAGAAGCGGAGGAAGCTTTCCAACAACTTAAACACCATCTGGCATCTCTTCCCAAACTCGTCGCACCACGACCAAGGGAAGAATTAATCATGTACTTATCAGCAACTCACGGAGCAGTTAGCGCAGTGCTATTGACAGATAGGAACTCCATCCAGACACCCATATACTTTGTAAGCAAAGCCCTGAAGAAAACAGAGACTAACTACAGTGCTATGGAAAAGCTGGTCTTAGCTCTAGTGTTCGCAGCCAAAAGGCGGCGCAGATACTTTCAAGCACACCCAATAGCTGTAATCACTAATCAGCCAATTAAACAAGTTATCTCTAAGCCTGACGCATCAGGACGCTTACAGAAGTGGAGTGTACTGTTAAGTGAGTACAACATCTCATACAGACCGCGCACTGCAATCAAAGGACAAGTACTAGCCGATTTCATCGTAGAGAAGCCAGATAGCGACAGCCCGACATCTGTAACTAAAACAGATCTACAGGAACCCTGGATTCTGTTCACAGATGGGTCCTCATGTGTAGATGGATCAGGCGCAGGCCTTATTCTTACAAATCCAGAAGGTATGGAGTTCACCTATGCGCTACGCTTTGAATTCACAGCCACAAACAATGAGGCAGAATACGAAGCCTTACTGGCCGGACTACGCATCGCAATCCAAATGGGTTTACACAACCTGGAAGCAAACGTAGACTCGCGGCTAGTCGCTAACCACGTGCTAGGCGAATATGAAGCCATGGATGAACACATGGTCCAATACCTAGAAAATACAAAAGCTTTAATTAAAAACTTCGACAGGTTCACAATAAAACAGGTGCCTAGAGGAGATAACAGGAAGGCGGACGCACTCAGCAAGATCGCATCCACAAGCTTTGCGCACCTATCAAAACAGGTATTGGTAGAAACCCTAAAAAACAAGTCAATCTTGGAAATGGAGATATCCACAGTGATAGACGAACAAGACCCTACATGGATGACGCCTATCATTGAATTCATCAGCAAGGGAATCTTACCACAAGATCATAAGGACGCTCGAAGAGTGCGGCGCACAGCGCAACGGTTTGAACTACGAGACAACATACTCTACCGACGCTCTTTCTTACAACCCTGGCTTCGATGTGTGGGACCTCTTCAAGCAGACTACGTACTCAGAGAAATCCACGTAGGATCATGCAGTATGCACTCAGGGCCGCGATCTGTGGTTGCCAGCGCTCTACGGTTAGGGTATTATTGGCCAACTATGCATCGCGACGCACGCAATCTGATAAAGAAATGCAGCAATTGTCAAGTACATAGGCCAATCCCGCGCCGACCACAACAAGAGCTAACACCTATTACCTCACCATGGCCATTTTATAAATGGGGCATTGACATCGCAGGCCCCTTTCCTGTAGCAGCAGGAGGGGTAAAGTTCCTCATCGTAGCCATAGACTACTTTACGAAGTGGATTGAAGCGAAAGCGTTAGTGAGCATCACGGGAAACCAAGTCAAACGCTTTGTCTGGGACAACATTGTCTGTCGCTTCGGACTACCAGGAGAGATTATATCAGACAACGAAAAACAATTCTGTGATAACCCATTCAAAGATTGGTGCGCGCAATTGAACATCACGCAACACTTCGCTTCAGTGAAACACCCACAAACCAATGGCCTAGTTGAGCGCGCAAACCGCAGCCTAGGCGAAGGAATAAAAGCACGCCTCGACAGACATAAAGGAAGGTGGGTGGATGAGCTCTCGCATGTCTTATGGGCGCATCGCACAACAATCAAAACAAGTACTGGCGACACGCCATTCTCCCTAGTCTATGGAACAGAAGCCGTCATACCAGCTGAGATAGGAATGCCAACTATACGCACAGCAGAGGTCAACGTCACAACAAACGACGAGGAACGGCGCATAGATTTAGATTTACTGGAAGAAAGGCGTGAACGCGCAGCTATACGCGAAGCAAAGGCTAAGACAAAAATGAAGAAGTATTATGATGCAAAGGTCAAACACACTTCATTCAGACCAGGAGACTTTGTCTATCGTGCCAACGATGCGAGCCACGCAGAAGATACAGGCAAACTCGGACCAAAATGGGAAGGACCTTACGAGGTCACAGATGCGCTTGGTAACGGCGCATACAGACTGCGCGACATGGAAGGTCACGACCTAACGCGCACTTGGAACATCTGCAATCTCAAAAGATGTTACTTTTAGGCTACGGCCATTACACAGACACATTCGCACCCTACGAGGCGCCCAATAAGTGTTTGTTTTTCTTTTTCTTTCCTAGGAATTGTATTTTTATTTTTTCAAAAAACTTACAAGTATCAATAAAATGTTATGGTTTCTAGCTAACTCCATAGCGTACTTTACTTTATTGCATACATACTAATATATGTCAATATTGTTATATTTTACTGCCTACATGGCGTGCATGCACCAATTAAAGACCCACGAAGGCATAAAGGATGAGTTAACCTACTAATTTACTCGTTGAGTAAGAGGGTTGCAAACCCATCGACATTGGATCACGCATCCTTGCTAAGCGCCTTACTTTTGAGACGTCGAAGTAAGTTTCACACGCACATCCCACGACGGGTGCGCATATATTAAGTACACCGTACAAGCTTAGCAAATAACGAGCCAAAACACTTGGTCAAATACAAAAACTTCGCAAACAATGCAAGTATCTCTTAAAGTCACGCACTTAAAACACTTGGTTAAATAATTTCTGGCAAACAATGCAAATATATTTTAAGTCACGAACTTAAAATATATATATATATATATATATATATATATATATATATATATATATATATATATATATATATATATATATATATATATATATATATTATTCATAAGTTATTTACAAAAATTACAAGGCAAGACATAATATACAAAAAGCCTATATGCTATGGCGATGCTCAGGACTATCCTCCGGGGCACATCAGGCTTCAGATAGTAATCCGACTGACCTTCCCCATTCTCTCCCAGGTGGCGCTGTAATGTCAACCCCGCCATCAACACATCTATGGGATCGTCTTGGTTGCGTTCCAACCTCCCAATATGCGGCAGCTCAAGCACCTTCAACCCCGCCATAGCCTGCATCAACTCATCATAGGCAGTAGCACTGTACCCAGGGAGGTCCGCCAAGTCCTTCTCCAGCAGCTTGGCCTCATGAAGATCCTCCATAGCCTGCGACCTCCCACGCGCCATCGCACAGTGCACCACCTTCCCAAAAGCATCCAATACCTCTTGGGACTCCAGCACGCCCATAGCTGCCAGGCGCAGCCCATGGCTAATCAACCACCTACATTAACAAAAACAATTTGTGTAAGTCAAAAGCATGGCAACAAAATGGTTAAGAAAAAGAAAAGTACAAGAGGAATACCTGCGCTCAGCAATGGTTGACATCAAATGAGGATATAATTCCTCGTCATACTCAATGCTCAGGCCACACAGCTTATCTTCCTGCGTCTGGATGATCTTCAGCATGTCCTCCCTAAACTTGGCAATGCTAGCAAAGTGCTCCACCTTCTTCTCCTCCAAGAAGCGCACGGCCCAAGTTAGGTCGGACTTATAATGATGCAGTTCACCACGTGCCTTCTCCACTTCGGCCATGGCCGACAACTTCTCGTGGGTGATCTTCTCAGCATACACCCGCGACGACTCCACCTCTGTCTGCGCTTCCGCCAGCTGCGCACGAAGCCTCGCCAGCTCCTCATCCTTCTGGGCGAGAGTGTTGCTCTCCCCAGCATACTTTTCCCTCAACTGAGCCACCAGCTCAGCCTGGCGCACAGCAGTCGCGGCCAGCTCATCTATCAACGGTTGCGCCTTAATACCCTCACCAACCTGGGATTTCCCCTCCCTGTTTTCATTCTGTGGAGAGGAAACCTCGTCAACGAAGACCCCGTCGTGCTTCGCAGCATCATCCCTACAATAAAAAAAAAATAATAATAAAAAAAAATAAAAAAGTTAATACATGTTGCGACAAGTAACACTTGAGAAAAATAAAGGCGCATACACTTACAGAGACGGAGAGACTTCAACATCTTTTTTACCCGCACTGGGAGCGGATTTCTTCTCCTTCGCAGATGACTCCGCATCACTAATGATACGGCGTCGTCTCTTCCTGGTACCACTGGTCCCAGCCTCTCCCTTGCGCTTCATGTTCTGCGCCACTTCTTCCTTCAGCACCTCCTCGGGCTTTAGGATCTCCACGCTGTCAGAAGACTGAGCACGCGCCACCTCCTCCTCTTGCACCACCTCCTCCGGCGCCACGCTCTGCACAGGGGTCACCTGGAGCGGTGGTGTATTCTCTGGGGCAATATCCGGCAGCACGGTCAACCGACCCTCAGTCGCCTCCAGTATTGGCTACTCACCCTCTCTCAGGGGGCGCACACCTATGGTCACCTGCTTCGGTTTATCCAGCTTAACGACGGCGAACAGATCCATCTCTGCGCACATTAACAAAACAACAACGAAGAAGAGATTAGTCAAGTAAAGATGTGTATACGAAGAAATACTTACAGAATTTGAAGTAGAAGGGACGAACGCCCACCCCGACCATCCTCACTAATAAAAGTTGGCACCTCGTCCGCAACGCCGTAATAATTGCGACTCAACCCCATGTGAACCAAAAACGCCTCCGGATAAGGGTTAATGGTCAGGCGGTTGGCATCAAGAGTCTGCGCATCAATCAGCCTATAGGAACCGGGTGCGGGGCGCCTATCCCTTGGCAATGTATTCTGAGTATAAAACTCGTAAGGCGATGGAAAGACCACATCATCAACCCAGAAAAAATGTTCCCTCCAATGTCTGAGGGAGTCTACTTTATCAGTATAACATTGAAGCGCCCCCGGGCGCTTCGCAAAAGATACCCACCCATTTGACCACGTCGTGTGGTAAAATGAGCGGAAGAGGGGTATGGTAGGTTCTATCGCAAGTAAACGGCAGTTTACTTCAAAATTCGACACCTTAGCCGCACCTATACAGTGCAGCTGGGAGATGTGGAGGCGATAGTGGTTGAGCAAGTCGCTCAGAAAGATAGAAATTGGTACGCGGTAATTCGCGTACTCAAAGAATTTTGTGTATAGCTCTATTTCCCTTCGGGGAAATCAGCTATACACCCGTCTACGTCTGGAGCCTCTGGACGCACGTCCAAAGGAATAAAATAATCGGACGAGAACTCGGTGACGTCCTCAATCGTCATCGCAGAGCGAAAGTCCTCTAATTGAGCAACCATTTTTTATCTATTTACGAGTAAAACGCACATAAATTACCTACGAAAATGAGAGTTTTCTTTGCAAAAAGATTTCAAGGAAAGTGAATGATGGTGTGTGTGTTTTACTGTGTGATTGTAAAAAATGGGGCGGTGACTCTTATATAGGGGGTAATTAACCCTAGATCATGTCCACGTGGATCCCACTAACAATAACGTGTGGCTGGAACCGAACGGGTACATACACTTTTTCCCGACTTACGAGGGCCACGTGGACACCACCCCCATTTTTCGAGGTATACGTTTGAAATACCTATGACTAGGTGCATTGCACCTTAAATGGGCGGCAATATTTCAATGTTTTCCCGCTACGCTTACCGCTGATTATATTAGTCTAGTATCCGCGGCTACGAGCCGCGCACACTAGACTGGGGGGACATGATGACGTATAGTCTATATTTGGGCCATGAGCCCAAATGATAAACATCACTTGGCCCAAACCCACCACGAGTGGGCTATCATAATGAATAACGGGCCATAATAAACACGGTTTGGGCTCACGAAGCCCAAAGCCCAACCAAACTTAACCGGGTATGCGATAAGATCATTTATTCATGGAATAGATATCCTTACCCTGGATAAGCACTACGAGTGCGAAGAGTAAGGAGCAAGAAACCTACACGGTTTCAGCCCCTATATAAGGAATGACATCTCTCATTCAAAGGTACGAGATACAAAACCCTAACTCTTAACGAGAACCCTAAATCGATTACTTACTCTCACGCCGGAGTCTAATCGGGGGAGACAATCCCTCGATAAGCCTAACGGTGTTGTTTATTTTCTTAGTGCGCAGGTAACAAGTACTAAGAAGCGAATTGATACGAGAGCAAGAGCCCATAACCAGGAACGCCCAACTTTTGTATCAACAGTTAACTTGTATTATATTAGAGTGAGGATCTTAAGTGACATTTTATGCGTGATTTAGTTACATGGTTGAACATATACAAGCGAGTGGTATAGTTTGTTAATGCATAATGTGGATAAGTTCTATAGGTGTCAATTAGTGGATAATTACAATGTAATAACTATACATTTATGGGTGATTAGCTTGATTAGTGGGGTTTACCCAAAATAGCCTTGGTATCTTTCCTATATGTAGTCTGTCGATTATTCACTGATTGACACCTATATAACTTATCCACATTATACGTTAACATAGTCATGTTAGGTGCAAAAGGTTAATAATTGGTAACTCGAACCGACTCACGATCGGTTGTCTTTTCATAATATGGGGCATACATGACTCATTGACTCACTCAATAATTATAACTATGGTGTGTCAACGATTGTGACTATGAGTGTGAAAGATTGAACTCTTGACCTTGTGCTTGTTAGGTGCAAAGATGTCTCATCCATTACCAACTGAGCTACATGTCATTGGCGGTATTGTCATGTGATTATGTGAATACAACTTAAGTCAATATATATTTAGATTGATCACGTAATTACCTTTTTTCCTTTTCTTGTTAAGAATGACATTATCATAAGATAATGATGTTGATGTTGGCCATGAAGAGGTATAAACTTTACAGCCTTGCTTCCTTACCAACCCTAGTTGCTTGTTCGAAACACACAAAATTGATGCTGCACATCACATGTAATGAAAAATATTTAAAACGTGTACAACTGACTACAACATGTCAAAATGATGATCTTAGGTTATTAAGATTGTTCATTCTAAGCAAGCAATTGTCTTTATCCACGATCAGTTAGTGAATGACTATGAACAAGGATGACATAAATATTTCCATTTTTCTTCTTTACCATCACTTTATACGGAGTATAAAGTTATCATAAACAGAAAATCTCTTTGGGTGATAGCAAGATTCCAACACATGAAAATATGTGCTAGAGATTGCTTTGGACTTTAACTTTCCACATCATATACAAATGATCAAAATAAAGTAAATGAAACAAAATAAAGAGCATCAAAACTCAAAGGTGTTGCTTTAAAAGTGCAACCAAGATTGCTTGAGAATAAATGCATGATGTGTATTTATGTAATACGTGTAGATGAGAGGTTGCTACCTTTGAGAGTAACTTGCTACCCTTTAGCATTAGATGCTTCTTGCAACTATCATGTCAACCATCGTCCCTTTTCTTTAATCTAAAGACAACATTTGTTTTACAACAATTGAAACCATTTCACTAACGACGTTATGGTTTGTAAACAAGTCGATACGGGCTTTAGGTCGATTCTTTTGTTGTTAAGTTTGAACTCGATTTATTTTGGACGAAAAGTTGGCCACAATTCAGGAACTAAGGAAAACTCGTTGATATTCTTTTTAAATCTTGCTTGATTGATTAAAACACATTTGATTTTGGCTTATTTCAAGACTCTTTTAAGTTTGACTTGAACAAATCAATGAAATTTTGAACTCCTATACAATTTGAAATCCGATTCCTTTCAAGTTTCAACACCGTTTTTTTACATAAATAAACAAAATAACTCGATATATTGTCCTCTGAAAGACTCAGACCTAGACAGTGACAAAATATTAAGATTCCAACATTAGGTTTGTAATTTGTTAGAACATCGTATTGTCAAAGTCACGGTTTCTAAAATCATCTAATCGACTAACATTAAATACAATGGAAATTATTGGAGACTCAAATTTAAACATCACATACATGCTGCATCTTTTGGGTCAGCCTTAAGACATAGTTCCGGAAAAATGACTTTTCAAGAAAATGGTCACGTTTCTCAAAACGAGTACACTTACTGAGTGGGCCTCGGTTTGAGCATTATCTTTCATATATTGTTTTTGAACAAACATATGTACATAATTAGTAGAGAAAGTTACCACAAGAGAAAAAAAACCACCACTTTGCGCGTTCTAGATCAATGTTTAAAGACTTGAAGTCGTAGCTTTTGATTTAAAAAAAAAAAAAAAAAAAAAGTTCTTGTTACTAGTTGGTCTTGAAAATTACTGGCGGAGAATTGACACACAAATTTATACGAACCAGAAGTTGAGATTCAAGTCTTTTAAAACTTGATGTAGAACATGCACAGTGATGAAATTTTTTCAGCAAGTACCGGTGGTTATTACTCCATATTTAGGCCTGGCTAACATTTGTTGTATCACTATTGGGCCTGCTTAACATTTGTTGTATCGTTACCGGGCCTGGTTAACATTCGCTGTATCACTAGGGCCTAGGCTAACATCACATCCTGTTGTTTCTAGTTTCTACAACCTGATTTGACCAACACTGTTACTGCTACTTCCAGAGTAGTCTTTCAGTTAAACACAAGGGCAGGGTTGGAGCTTAACATTCAGTCAACATCTCTTCTAATCTTCTTCTCTACAGGTGCCCACTCCATTTCTTTTTGCATCTTATCAATTATGAATATTGTCTTTTATGTTCCTTTTAGCGCATATAACATATATTGATATTGATTTTTTTTATTTTATTTTTAATTTATTTCTTTATTTTTTTTTATAACATTCCACTCATATTTTATCAATCAACATACATATAATCAGTGCCGTAGCTAGGCTAGCGGAGGCCCTGTGCAAAACTGTTTATATGATAACTAAATATGACGATTAAAAATATATTATAATGATTTAATTTAAATTTTTTTGAACTTTTCATCAATTTCGCGCACTTAAAGTTAAGTTACCAAATATTTAGAACAAAATTTCATATGTTGTCAACACTTTGATGTTGAAAATGAATTTTGATACCACAACTATATAAAAACGTATATATTTTGAGGCTCTTAAAATTTTGAGGCCCTGTGCCTCGTATACGCCACTGCATATAATCAACCACTAGACCAAAATACGTATTTCATTATTTGTATAAAATTGGGAGGTCTACATTAATGTCTCTTCATCAATGATTATCATGCTCTTTAGTGTTGACGTATTTGTATCAATGATTAGGGGGTGTCTCTGATTGCTTATTTTTTTATGCTTCTTATAAATAATTACTATAAGCTACTTATAAGCAAGCACTTTAGAAAAGACTACCATTTGGATTTTGTAAAAAGTCACTCCAAAAAGATATAATTTTAATTTTATCGCCCTGAAATAAGGAGCTTCCCACATGCTTATTTAACTTAGAATAAGCAGCAGGGATTATGGATTTAACACAAAAGACAAAACTGCTTCTGCCTAAGCACAATCCCCCCTATCAGGTAGTTTGCTTTATTGGCATAGAAAGAGACTAGTCCCATTGAGCAGTGGCGTCTCTAGAAAATTTTTACATTACGGATGGTGCTCAAAGCGCATACCCTTTACCTCAAGTATATCCGCCCTGCGATTCTTTTCTGTGAGCATTGGTTTAGCTTGATGGTATGATGCTGATAGGGACATGAGGAGTGAGGATGATTGTTTTGATATGTAATTATTACTTTATGTTTTGCTTAAATGATGTTGTGACAACATCATCTGATATTTATCGTTAACTTTTACAAAGCAGTCTTCTTGTTCATAATGTTTAGGTTGGTTAAAACGCTGACTTTCTATCATTCAGTTTATCCATTAACAACATTTATTAAATATAATGTTTTATATTCAACAGCCATTTGAGACAGCATCTAAACTGTTCAGATCTTGAATTCGCTTACTACTTGTTCGTTCAATTGATACAATCGTCTCAGATGAACTGCTCTGCGCCATCGAATTTAAACATTAGAAGGTATTTCATTTCTATATAACTATATGTCAAATTTAGATTTTATATTGCTTTAAGTTATGTTACAAAATCCAGTTATTTGTTGCTGTAGTTACAGTTATTGGTTACGTTTGTTGAACAGTGATAATCAAACTAGATTTTATAGTAACTTTGCGCTTTATGATCAGCTTGTTCTTGAATTATGGGAATCATAACCGTATATCAATTGAAGCTGAAAGAGGGAGATACTCTTGCCGGACTAAGTTAGGTTTTGCACGTCTGAGTGTTTGCACCCGGAATTCTCGGCATACTCGGCGTTTAGAGGCCAGGTCTTGTTTGGCCAACGGAAATGGTGGTGCTGGACAGGAGGCTCATGAGATTACAAACAGAGATGGAGTTATTATTGTTGATCATGGATCACGTAGAAAAGAATCTAATCTTATGCTAAGTAAGCCAAAATAGTTGATGCTATCAGTTTATCAAAAAATGAATGAATTTGGGTGCTCTTTTTATGTTACTAAGACTTTGTTTACCTGTAATTTGATGACTGCCAGATGAGTTTGTGGCAATGTTTGTGGAGAAAACTGGGTACCCAATTGTAGAAGCTGCGCATATGGTACTTCTTCCGACCGAACAGTCTTGATGTACTTTTTTCCTTTGTGATTTATAACGTGCTTACTTATAACTGATGGTCCAATGGATATACCTAAATTTTTTATTTTTCCAATGTTAACAGGAGCTAGCAGAACCATCAATAAAAGATGCCTTTCGTTCCTGTGTTCAAAAAGGTGCAAATCGTGTTATTGTAAGCCCTTTTTTCCTCTTCCCTGGGCGACACTGGCATCAGGTATAGTCAATACAGTTTCTGTTATTATAGTTTTCGTCATCTGCAAGACTTGAAAACTAAAGAAGTAGTTAGCATAATGAGCACTTGTTGTTGCAGGATATCCCTTCACTAACTGCTGAAGCTGCGAAAGACTACCCGGGGGTGTCGTATATGGTAACTGCACCTCTTGGACTACATCCGCTTCTTGTGGTACGGAATATCTTCAAAAGTTTTCCTGAATATTTCATTTTTGTAATATTTTCTCGGAAAGTGCAAGCCATCAACATAAGTGTTTCCAAAATAAGTGCTGATAAAAATTTAGAGTTCCATTTTGCTTTACTAACTTGTATTTAGATTACCAGAATATCTGAATTCCCTTTTCGGCATTCGTATGCTTTCCCAGCTACTTTTAATATTTTATCCTTTGTCTTACCTATTGTGATCTTAGTCGGGTGTTTCTTTTTTACTAGATGGGGAATGATAGTGGGTTCCACTAATTTAATAGTATTACTTTTTTAAAAGAGGCCTCACTTTTTCAATTAATGAGTCTATATGCACAAGGCAAAATAACTCAAGGTCTCCCCAATAAGAGGCTTATATAGGAGTAGGCCCCACTACCCTTCCTCATCTAGTAAAAAAGAAACACCCCTAACTCTTACACAAGGTCACTCACAGTTCATATTTCTGTCAGTCAACCTGACGGATTTTTTATCTAGTCAAATTTGCACTGCTTTATTAGTTGCTGATTAGTTGATATTGTTTTCTTTTCTCTCTTTTAATAGGATGTACTGGATGACAGAATTAAACATTGCGTAAGCCATGTAGCTGGAGATGTAGAAGAATGTGCAGTTTGTGCGGGAACAGGAAAATGTCAGCTACATTGATTTGTTATAAGTAGCTACAGTTGAGGTTTTATGAAGATTTGTAGAACGAAAAGGTGGAATATTTGTTTCTTTTAACCAATTTTTTGGTAAAAAAGTATAAATGCAGGCGTTCATAAAGCTATCATATGTGAGCTGTAAAATGAAATAAATATTTAATTCTAGTATGTCTCGTCTCTTTTTATTCTATGTATGATACTTGATTACATACAGATCTTGAAAGAAAATTGCAAAAAGATCATAATGAAAATGGCGGTTTTGTAGAATGAGTTGTATAATTATATTTACAATCTAATCAGCAGTATCACACGCTTTGTACTTGCTGTAGCTACTATGATCTTTTTTTCGTTTACTGAGGTGTGATTTTCTTAATCCATTCCCATAATCCTGAAAATTTTTCCATTTTCAGTTTCATGCTTGCATATTCTCGAGCCTGTGCTTGTGCTACTGTTTCTTGCTCGACATCACTTCTTACTGCAAATTTTGCATTACTAATTAGACATATTCTACAGTAATAAGTTAATATCACTGAATGCACATCTTTAAAAAGATTTATGATAATTCTTTACCATTTCTTTGTTGGGATTCCGCTTCTTGTTGTTTCATCTGTTTCTCTAAGGTCTTTGCTGCCATGAATACATTTGCCGGTCTTTCCCATCCTTGGTTGAATACGCCATACCCTTGTTTAGGTCGTGGAGTATTAAGGTACTCGAGCACTGCTAACTCTTCTCTTTCTACCCAATGGATGCAGTCCATTGGACATGATTCAACTGCCACCTGTTACAAGTAAGTCTTTCTGTTTAACGTTTATGCAATGTTGAATTTTAGAATCTGATTATCAGTTCGATGTGCCAGTAATCAGGTGTTTGAATGTTTTTGCAAATTCTGATAATATAATGAATTACTAATAGATAAAGTGACTGCAATATGACATTTTTTGTGATAAATAATAAAGTTGTTAAGCTGTAAATATGAGTATAGGTTTCTCAGATTAGGTTAAGAAAGGGGTGAATAGTGTATCATATTTTTACCCTTAGGTAATCGGTATTGTTTGGTGTTTTAATAAAATAGCCTTTATGAAAAAAAAACTATTGCAGAGAGAGTATGCATTTGATTATTTGAACCTTAGTAATCCAGATAACTAGACAAACTTTATTTATTATTTTTATTTAAAATCCCAAATGTTAAGGGGTGTTTGGGTAAGCTTGTGTTTTCAAAATGCTCCGATCCACGAATTTTGCTTATTAGCTTATTTCATCCCTAAAAAAGTCATAAGCCTTTTGAAATGAGCTTTGCCAAACACCCTCAAAGTGCTAAATTGTTTTTTTGATACACATTAAGCTGCGCCCAAAGTAAGCAACACCCACTAAAAGCATATTATTGTGATGATATAATCAGCTTAAAAATTGCGAATCCAAATACTCTTTATGTATAGCATGATTATTAGTGGTTAGTTCATTGGATACCTCTATGCTAGTGTCATCATCTCCAAATTGAACATTGACTCGGGCACATCCGACAGTCTCATCCATTACAAACGTATTTCTTGCGTTGTGGACACATTCTCTGCAGCCTGTCACATTTCCGAATCCCCAATTGTCAATAACTGTATATATTTATAGTACCAATAGCTCTATAGCAGCATAAGAGTGAAACATATTTCCATGGATTTTTACCAAAGTGTATCTACTACCTACCTACTAGTTCTTTTTCATTGTGTAAAAATATATTTTATTACCGTATATATAGGTAGGACCAACAATATGAGAATTTTGCCAAACTAAATCGTACCATTGTAGATGAAGCACTTTAGGTTCAATCATGATTCAAAAATGTTGAGTTTCATGCTAGACATGCAACTAGAAATTACCTTACTGCATTGGGTATTATGATATAATAATTAGAGGAAATGTTGACCTATGCAAGCTTTCTCATCGACAAAGAGTGCTTGGGGCCGAAAGGGGCCATTCCATGAGCTATAACCCATATCCATTTTATCTCCCTTAAACCCGACTCTTACATGGCCAATAGAAGCATCATAATCTTTTCGCAGATCATCTTTCATTAGCACATTATACGCCTCATTCAGCATAAGCGTGTACTCATGACCCTGAAACACATTATCAACAATTTTCTTCAAGGTGAGTTAAGCTTGATCAATGTGTCCAAGAGGAGGCTAAATGGGCTCACGTTAAACAGGAGTGAACCCAAAAATTATGTTTCTTAGAAAATTATGTTGGGTTGACCAGACAGTTTATCTCCAAAAATTATGTTTCTTAGAAACAATTCTAGTCTCTCAGATATGATCACAATTCTTTCCTATTCTTTTTAAAAAACAGTATATGTTTTTATTAGTAATTTAGAAAGTTAAGAGGTTTAATGCATAATTTTGTTGGGGGGAAACTATAGTTACACATTTATTATTATTATTTTTTTGGGTACGAAGGAAAGCCCACCCGAATCACCTTTGGTGACATGGCAGGTAAACTGATTTACAGATTTGACCCTTTTGGGATAATAC
>JARVZY010009414.1:0-27884 GCA_030686995.1 Artemisia argyi
AGACTCCCCTACTTGTTTACAACCATTTGCTAGCAGCATCAATGGCTCATCTGCTACCCTCTCCTGCGTACATACATACCTACATTACATTAAACTCCAATCCATAATGGCTACAAACCACCATGACCGGTATTTTTAGAGGGTGTTTGGGATTTGCTTATCTCAACTGTCTAGATCGGCTATATATATTGCTTATTAAAATACACAGTTTGCAATAAACAACAGCAAGCTGCTTATACCGGACAACTTTTTTCACTCATAGTTTGGATAAGAAAATCCCTACACCAATTATTTTACTTTCTTACGTTATACTCCCTCCGTCCTATATTAAGTGTCTATTTTCACAATGCACAAAGTTTTAAGAGATTCCACTAATTAATTAAACTCTCCACCAATCAAATATTATTTTTACCCACTAAAGTCTCATCTTATCACTACAATAGTGACCACTTTCGGCGGGGACAAAACTGTCCCTTTCTGCGGGGACGTCTCCCCGCCAAACACTTTCCGCGGGGACATGTCCCCGCCGAAAGTTCCCCGCAAAAACCTCCTCGCTGTTACCTTTCGGCAGGGACAATTTGGTTTTTGGGCGGGGACATGTGGGACCCACACTGCCAGGGTGGACATTTTGGTTGAAAGGTACAAGTGGACACTTAATTTGAAATATCTAAAGATTCCATTGTGAACACTTAATATGAGACGGAGGGAGTATTGGTTTAAACTACAGTATTTAGCTGTAAGTTTCCATGTCTAACTCCTTCAAACGAAATTCTGCTAAAAATGCATATTTAGCTGGGACCCCCACAAGGCGTAAACAAGTCGGATACTCAACGAAGGCCTGCATCCACCTATACAAAGGAACGGGTTCTCAAAGATGCTTCCCCATGTTGGAATAATGAAGGAAGGTCCATCATGTTTGGCTAGTTATGAGTTGTAGTTTTCACAGCGATCGATGATTTTATTGGTTATGAGCTGGAGGAAATCGGTATCTTTTGGGTAGTTGGTGTTTGCTTGGAGCAATTCATCGAGATCGAGCCGCTGTTAAGCTACCTAGTTCTGATAGCAGCATTGAGACTGTTGGTGTTTCAGTTGTTTGGCCATGTTATGGGCTTTAGTAACGACTCTCGACTCCCCACACACACTCTGGCTGCATCACGAAGGATAAGTGGGTATATATCGAACAAAAAACAAATGCACAAGCAGTGGCGGATCCAGGAATATTAAACATGTGTGGCACAAAAAAAAATTCCCCGGCCATAAGACTAAGGTGGTTCTTTGGTCTAGTCGTGTCGATGAAATTTTCAAGTCAATCCGATAGTCAATATGTCGGGTTGGGTAAGGACTAATTTATTTTTTTGGGTAAAGGGGAGTAATCCTGCACCTTGGTAAATATATAAACCAAAACGTTTAAGTACAAAGGATATGGGTGAAATCTCATATCTCAGCCCCGTTACATAGGCAAACAACTTAAAGAACAAGATACTTCCTATTTTCTAAAAGAAAACAAACACTAATCAAATGATAACATAAGACAAAACAAAATAAAATTACTTCCTAAAGCCTTGGAGCTTGGTGCCATACATGGCATTAAAAGCATCCAAATTCCCTGAAAGATCGTAAACCTGTTTTGCATATATAGTCATCATAGTCATAGTCATCATAATCATCTTCAAACTCTTGGCCACCACCGAATAGATTAGCAGACTCGTCAAATGGGTTAGAAACCAACTCATCTTCAGACTCAGAAACCTCAATCTCTCCCACCTTAGAGAAAGGGTTAACTCTCTTAGTAGAAGAGGCGGGCGGAGTACAAGAATCAATAGTTTTGGGAGCCATAACCGACTCCTTCTTTTTCAAATTGCTCACAAAAGGTTCTTGTGAAACATTACTTGTCTTAGTAGACTCATCTTCATTGACTTCCATTGTACGACCAGAATCCCCCTCCATGTTGGTTTTATTTGTAGGAATGCCTAAAGCATCTGTATCTTCCATATTAAGAGCATCAAACCGGTTAGATGTAGAGATTTTCGTCCCACTCGAACTAGCCACATCAGGAGTATTCATCTTATTGTCATCCACCTGCATAGGTTCAGGAGGAGTCTTTTTGGGTCGATACTGAAACTTCTTACCCACAGCAGGTTTAGGAACCCCTCCTTGACCCGGAATATTAGAACCACCTAGTTTCCCTTTCTTCTTATTATTAACAGTCTTGAAACCATCATTAACAGTCATAGTAGGGTGGGTAGGAGGTACCACAACTTTAGGACAATCAATAAGAGTATGACCAAAAATCTTACACTTATCACAACGCGGTGGTTTTCACTCGTATTCAACCCGAATCTTCTCAATAGTAGACCCCGAACCATCAAGTAAAGGTATCTCAACAGTGAGGCTATCCCTAAGCACCTCATCCGACTTCACTTCAATCATGCATCTAGCAAAACTACTACGACCCCATGATTCCTTGCACATTTGGCTAGTATAAGCGTCTAACCTTATGGGCGTACCAATCAATGTGGCAAGAAGACTGAGACCATCATCAGAAAACATAGCAAGAGGCACATCATGGAATTTAACCCATACCGGGATGTTAGTCAAATCCTCTTTAAGTAGGTTAGTGTTCAAAGTCCATGGTTTGCGAATAATAGGAACATTTCTAATCAACCAAGGACCATTATCAAGAACATCATCAACACCTTTACTCGAATTGAATTTAAAGAAAAAGAACCCCTTTGCATTCATCATCACCTTTTGTATACCATACTTAGCCCACGCATTGCGTACATAGTAATCAACAACAAGAAAAGCAAGGCGTTGACCAAGAAAATACCCATAAAGAGTGTTCTCAAATCTAGGATTTACCTCTTCCACTACTTTAATCGGGACACAAAGATCAACTTCGGTCTTCTTGTTGCTGCATTCCAACCTCCAAAAATTAGACACATATTTCTTAGGATCGTTAGAAGTAGCACCCGCATAAGAGACCGACTTCACTCCCGTACCACTCTTATTAGAAGGCTGATCCACACCATCCAAAGTGTTAGAATCCGAATTAGTACCCTTAGTAGCAGCAATCTCCCGTTGAACTTGATTCATAGTAGCATCGAAATTCTTACGGGCACTTAACAATAATTGTTCAACATTAGGAGCAACCACAGGTTCATTAGTAGACTTCGTCGCCACTTGAGGTTCATTCACCATATCATTAACATTAACATCAACATTAGCAGCAGTACTAATGATAGGAACCCCATCATTCAGAGGTAATGGAACCCCATCATCATCCACGAACACAAGCTTACTTTCAACAATTTTCCGTTCCATGTCACGGATCTTATCATCAAGCGAACTCGTCACAGCCTCAAGTGAAACCGTCTTCACTCGTTCAGGAACATGTTCACGAACATCACTATTACAAGTATAAACATGAGCATTCAAAGAATTAGTTGCATGAGGATCAAGAGAGCTCACGTTACCAGCAACCCCATTAGGGTTAATCAAAACACTAGGCTGAAAAACATCGGCGTTCTCAGCTTCAATCACCTTCAACCCAGACTTAATAGTATGCGAATCATTAACAAGATGCTGCCCAGGAGCATTCTTCTTACTAACCGAATCCTTACTAACACTCTTAGGACTCAAAAAACCCCTTATTCATCTCTCACCACCAGTAAACAAACCAAACTAATTAGATACGAGTGTACCAGCAAAGTGCACAGCCAAAACAAAAGAGTAAACCCTAATTGCTTAGCGTTTTATGCATGAAACCCAAAAAATCTAACCCACGTCCATGTTAATCCAATCAATAAAATATAATAACGATTCAATTAAAGGATTTGAACCGACTTAGTAATAAGAACGAATCAAATAATCCGTAAGCCGGTGTGAAAAAAACGATAATAATAAAACCCTAAAAAAATGATTCAAGTAATTCACTCAATCCTTAAGAAACCAAGCATAAATCCCAGTAGAACCTGTTGATAAGAGTGTTAGATCAACACCAAACTCAGTAGTATGCAAGGAATAACGAGATCAAGCAGAATAAGGAGAATCGATTGGAAGGTTAGGGTTGTTAGGGTTTTCTCCAGAGAGATCCAGTTTGGTGCGCGATACTCTAGTTGGTAAGGACTAATTTAACACGAGTGCACTAATGAAATGGAAAAATAAATGTTATGTATCAAATAATAAGTATTTAAAGTTCTTACATCAACTTCTTCAATTATTTTTGGCTTATTAGAATTCATGATTAAATCGTTTGTTGCTAATGTCATCACTAATCAATATCGTATTATAAAACTTTATCATCTTCAATTTGACATATAACATTATTCAAACTTTTGGTCGAATTTAACCGGTATCAAAGTCCAATTCATATTTAAATAAGTACATTATCACACTAGGCCACTTAAAGTTGATTTTAACGATTACATAATACTTAAATTCATGACTAACTTCTATTTCTCTTATTTAAAATTTAATACGTCTTTACTTTTTCTTAAAGAATTATCGAGTTTTTGTAAGCATAAATAGTTGCAACATTGATTGAGGCAAAAGTAGTCAACTAAATTCAACCACGGATGTGGTCAAGCAAGTCAAACTCCTAAGGCTCAATGCTCCGCGGAATATAGTGTTTCCCCGGGTCGTTATGTCCCGACGAGGTGTGGATGGTTATAAAACAGTTTCGTGATCGGGTGAATTTGGATGGAAAGGGGTTTTGTGAGTGATTAAACTAAGGAATATACGAAGAAATAGCTTAAACAAGCTATATGAATAAGACGGGAAAGTTAGGAAAACCAGAAACGTTTAAAACCTAAAACGCGTACGTTTACGTTTTAAATAACGTAAACGTACAAAATAAAATGTGAAAAGTGAAATCTAAAAACACCCAGGGGGTGAAAATGACTTTTTTACAAACTAAAAGATAAAAGAAAATTTTTAGAAAAAGAAAATTAATTTTTACACTATTTAATTATTTATTATTAATTAAAAACTATTTAATACTTATTATTACTTAATTAAATTACTTAAATACAATATAATATTAATCTAATGCTAGAAAAATGAAAATAAAATTTCTAAAGTTATAAAATAACTAAAAACAAGTTTTAAGATTAAAAATAAGTATTTTTGTCTTTTTGTGGTTTTTCTATTAATTAATTACTAATTAATTATTAATTACCTAATTAAACTATTTTAAATTAAGAAAAATAGAAAATGAACAGTAAAAATTATAAGAAAATTCCTAAAATTATTTTAAATTATATAAAAGCTAGGAAAAATATAAAAACTAGGTTTTGTTTATAAAAACTAATTATGCTATTTAATACTTAATATTAATTAATTATAAATAAAACTAATATTAAATCTAATAAATACTAAATGATAAAATAAAAATCTGAGAAAATTATTATAAATACTTTAATATAAGAGGAATTTAAGAAAAATATAAAATAGCTAAGTACTTAATAAAAATTTAAAAATGAAAATTAAAATTAAATTACATTAAATAGAAACTATCACTTAATATTAAATTGTTTTTTCTTGATTTTTCTTTTACCAATCTATTTTAAAACTAAAAACAACAAACTTTTATGAAAATAACTTTTTTATAAGTTAAAAATAAGCACAATGGAAGGTAAAATGCTCAACAGTTGACTTTTGTTGACCAACAAGGGAAATAAGCTAAAACCAGCTTAAGTGGGACCCACTAAGGTGAAATCTGATCTAAACTAATTGTGTGGACATGTTTGAGCCATAAAAAGCAAAAGGGGATCACAAAATAAGCAAATAAGCCACAAATAAGCACTTGGATCATTGGAACTCAACTGAAAATGGGACAAACTAAAGGGCCAAATCTAAGTGGGGTCCACTGAGTACTAGGTCAAATTATTGGTCAAACCATGTAGTATGATAGGAGGGGGTTGGAAGGAACAAGGTGGATGGGCTGTGGACCACTATGGTGGCCAGAAAACCACCACCAAGGTGGTGGTGTGGAGTGGTGAGCTGCTGATGCAGGGGAGTGACTTCCCCTGCAGCCTACTTTGGGTGGCTGTAGATCCCAGAGAAAAAATGGTAAAAATGCAATGACATAAGGATAATGAAGTTAAGCTAGGACACAACAAGTATAAACAAGTTCCAATGTTTAAATCAACTCACATAAATCACAAGAATTCCTTGAAATTTTGGTTTTTTCTGGACAAACTAAGTTTTGACTTTTTGATTAAACTAGAGATTTGACTTAAGTGAACTTTGATTGGTTTCTAAACACTGAAAATGATGTTGTAAGCTATATTAAGATGCTCTAAGGTTCTTTAAACACCTAATGAACCAATATGGATGCTATTGGATCCTTACTGTGTAACAGTTGGTGGAAATGAAGAGTTAAAAGCTTGATTTGACTTTCTACTGAATGACCTAGTGATTTTATGATGCTCCTAACCTAATATGTCCTATGGAAACCTGTCTAAGCAACAAACATAAACCAAACCTCCCTAAATCCCAGGGAGAGAACCTGAACCAAACACCCCTTAACAGATGGCTGTCATGAGTTTCTCAAAGTAAACCTACAAACTAAACCATGAAGCTAACTATGATGCCTAAACTAACCAATAATGAACATGATTGAGCAGGATTAAGCAATAATTAAACCATATACAGCTAACACAAATTATATAAAAAGAAATATATGCAAATGGCTTACAATTGAACCAAGCTTAGGGTAAATTGTACCAAGGCTCAAATATCACCCCCTATTCACTCCCCATGGAGTTCTTAAACCAGAGCAATCCAAAAGCAACCATGTTCCCCTGCTTCAATCTCCATTTGGACTGATTTTTATTTTCTACTTATTTTATGAGTAATTTTTTATATTTTAAGTAAAACTAAATTAGAGCTGGTAGTAACTTAGGAACCTTAGGAAAGTACCTCAGTGACTTAAATGAGTTCAAATGACCAAATTCCAACAAGTTTTAACAACATAAGATTTAAGTAAGGGTTAAAGGAAATTAAGCATAAACTTAATTTGTGAATGAAACTGAAATTAAAGTTTAAACAAAGCTTGTATTACTCAAACTAAACTGGATACAACTGAAAGAGCTAAATTAAAGCTTGAAAAATTAACTTTTACATTAAGTAAAAAAAATACAAATAAGCTAAAAAAAAACTACTCTACTGCTAGCTCTCTCTTCTTCATATTTTTCTTTGCTTTTATAGTTCCTGGAGTCTCTTTCTTCCTTTCCCACATTGATTTATGACCATTGGATTAGTTGAATTGATCCCAGCCTTCAAATGTTGTTTTGGCGCCAAAAAGGCCCACATGGCAGTTAGGTAACTTGGAGGGCTATCAAAGCAATTAATGCTTATTGGAGGGTTGTGGAAAGTTGGGGGGACAGGATATGGGTAGTAGGAGAAGAGGAGGGGGGAGGTGAAGTGTGTAAGTGGTTTAGCAGACAAGTTGGGGAAGGAGGTGGAGTTGGTCAAATGGTGGGGGTTGACTAAGGTGGGAATATTAAAACAAACGGGGTGTTTGTTTTTATTTGTGGTGGAGTGGGCTTGGGTAAGCAAAATGGGCCAAGGTGATGTAGGGGTGGGCTAGGGAAGTGGATCAGGGGTGAGGTTTGGATTGGGTTTTGTTTATTTGTTGGTAAATAACAAGAAGGGTCCGTTTGGTGTTTGTATTTAACAAGGACCAATTTTTGTAATTTTGCAAAAGTTGAGGGCTAATTATGTCACTTTTCCAAACCTGTTTCAAGGGTCCACTTTTGCCAAGTTTCATAAGTCCAAAGATAAAAATTACATTTTTTCCATTTTTCAAATTCCCGGGGACCAAATTTGACAAGTTGCCAAACTTGAGGGACCAAACATGTAATTTCCACAAACTTCACACCAAGGACTAAAAATGATTTTTGTAACTTCCCAAGGACCCAAAATGATTTTTTATTCAAAATTATCCCACCAGGGACCAAATCTGTCAAAGTTTGAAACTCTAGGGACTGAATTTGTAAATTTCCAAAACTTTTCCCATTTTTCACCCAAGGACAAAATATGAAAACTTATGATTGTAAAAGGACCTTTGGTGATAATTTTCCATATTTTGAATGACCAGGGACTAATTTTGTAATTTTATGAAAGTTGGGGGACTGAAACTGCCAATTTTGCAAACTTTGTACGTTTTTCATTTGTTTTTGCTCATTTTGCATCTAAAACATATAAAACACGATTTTGAAATATTTTCAGTATTTTGATGCATTTCTGAGTGTTTTTGTATATTTTGCAGTTCAGATTTGACAAAAAATGATGAGTGTTTGAGCACTCATCAAACATCTCTTTATTTTATCAAAACCACATGTGACATTTAAAAAAACCTCCATAATTATAATATGAATAATATAGATATGTGTGCAGATTTGACAATTTATGAAACTATGAGGGTCAAAATATAACAACAAATAAAAGCAAGTCTTTAAATATAAAATTAAGACCTCGGGTTCTGGTTCATCTTCTCTATAAACGACAAAACCATATAGACTCCATTAAAGCATGATTTTGAGATCTTTTTTCACTTATTTCCTTAATCTTTATGCTGCTTTTCTTTCTTTCTTATTTGAATGCAAGATGGTTGTCATTCTAATATACCTCTAATTCAACTCACTTGACGAACCCATATGTGGCACGTGCCACATGTAGCCAAGCTTTGGCTTCGCCCCTATGCACAAGTGGGGGGAAAAGCCAAGGAACACAGATTTCTAGTATCATACTACCTATATATCTATTACTCCCAAGTGCAGACAAATTATAAAGTTTGTGATACATGGTGCATAAGTGAGGTCTCAAGTTCAAGCTTACGGCTAAAGGATCCAATTTGTGGGCTAAGCGATTTACTTTCCTCCTATTGATCATGATATAAGTTTCCGTAGACCACTGAGAGTGAAGTTCATCCCACTAGACTAATTTATCCAAAGTTCAAGACAACTAATGTCATCACTCATCAATATCCTACCAACAAATTTCTCGTCATTACAGTACATGGAAGAACTTATGGCTTCTATATTGGAAAGGAAAATGTGGAACCAAGAACAGTCCCAAGTTCTTCGGTTTGTTCCGGTACGGTACTCGATTCCGATACGGGAATTTTTAGTAATTACCACGAGTACCTAAGTGTTTAAAAAAAATTATGTTTTTCGTCGTCGATCATTAATATAAAACATTCTAAATAATCCTATAACAATACAAACATACACAAAAACACCTCCAACAATTGTAACTCTTCAATTTGAGCCATCTCATATGCATCATTGTTAAATAATGATTTCAAATTTATGATAATGATTTTAAGGTAAACTTACTTTTATGTTGATGAATAATGATGATGATCTTTGAATGGATTAAAAATTAGGGCTTTAATTTTATTATGTGTTTTTAGGTTTTAGATTTTTATGTTACAGCTTAATAAGTAGGTTTTAAGGTTGTACACTTTACATAATGTCCCAAATAAACCCTATAAAATTTCATATTTTCAAAACAGCCGGTTATTTAGGGAAAGAACCGGAACTAGATGGTTTTGACCCGAACCGTCCCGAGAATCAAAAATTTAGAATTTTAGGAACCAAGAACCGTACTATGGTTCTAATATACGGGATGGTTCTGGAATGGTACCGTTATGGTTCCTCGGTTTTTTTAGACACCCCTATTCCCTGTTCATAATATTCGCACCTCCTCTAGTAGTATAACCCCTAACTTATAACCAAGGTGCATCTCCTTTATGCAACATTGTAATTTACGCTAAAAGTAAAGACATCATTTCTTAAACGTAAACCTTTATTGGTGATAAAATGGTTATTATTTTAAAACCTGACAAAATGACGGAACTTAACAAAAAGACGAAGAATGACAAAAAGTTGAAATATTTCTGTAAACTATAAAAGAGTGTTATTTAAATACTTAACATAAAAACGAGACTATTTTTAATACGAGATCATTTAGAGTAGTAAACACGGGAACACTTGTCAGGCGTCAAAACTTATATATTTACGTAACTTGAGGTAAAAAGTATTTTACTTATAAAACTAAAGCACAATCAGTCATGGTGATATAAAGTGTAGGAAACACTTTCACACATATTTCCTTTCATATAGTGTATATTTTGTGGAACTATACTCACTAGGTTGCGTTTCGGAACCGTCGTACTCTATTTCTTAATTTACTCATTTTTGAGCTACTACTTGTTCTAAGGTGAGTTCATTGCCTCAACTTTTATTTAATTATTTTATAAACTCATTGGGGGACATACATGCTAAAACTATTTTTAGTATGGACAATTATTTGCAAATTGTATGATTAACCTGAATGTATTAGGGATAATTTCAGAAATTCCTCAATTGCCTTTGTGCTATTTATATTCGAGACCAAAATTTTCTACTTCCGAAACTAGACCGAGTTGCCCTGTACAATTGGGCAACTCAAACCAGTAAGTAACAAGTGAGACTTTTACTGATTACGAGGTGATGATTCATAGGGCAATTGGTCTACATCGGTATAACAATTGGGCAACTGTCTACTTTTGTAAAATAATGTCGGACACATGGCGACACATGGTTGAGTATTTCAAGTTGCCCAGTTGCCAGGTCTAGTTTCGGAAGCAGAAAAGTTTCGATCCAGGATGTAAATAGCACAAAGGCAACTGGGGTATTTTTGGAATTATCCCAATGTATTATTGTTGTTGCCTAAGTACCTTTTATGCCAAAAATCCCTCATATCATGGACCATTAATCACTTGTGTGTGAGTGTGAATATTGTGGATAGGCTTATCGGGATTCACGAATCCCATTTGTGTTAGTCGGATAGGTAACCAAACACACTATATTTGAAATACTATGTATGTAGCAACTAACTACATGGGGCCATTATTATTCTATATATCACACTTTGATACATACAGCCAATTTTGAGTGCCATGAGCCTAGAGCAGTAATAGCTATTTGAATGATAATTGTACACATCACAATTATTACTATAACTCAGAAATTTATTGTCCATTACTGTAAACCTGGGAATTCACCCAACCATTGTGTTGACTCTTTAACATGTTTTATCTCAGGTCCTTAAAGCATAAGCTTGCTGATGACATCAAATAATCTTGATATTTAAGTGTCAATTTCCCCATAATATGCTCGTTATTTGTGTTAGTTATATGGATATACTGATTTCTCTATATTTCGTTTTCAAGTTACAAATGAGCATAGGAGCTAAAGAGTCACGGATATCGGAAAGTACTTGAAGATATTACTAATCTTAGTATGCTGAAGCTAGCTACGGCGTAGCTCACACTCTCAATTACGCCGTAGCCAGGAATTCAAATAGACTAGTCAACACTTATCAAGAGTTACGGCGTAACCAACTCCTGGGGTTACGTCATAATCATTCGAAGACTTAGAAGAATTTGTGAGCTATCAGGGCTACGCCGTAACCACTCATAGAGTTACGGCGTAGTTAAGAAACATTACATGATGCAAGATTTTGTCAAGATTACAGCGTAACTACACTTCAAGATTATGGCCTAAGAGGAAACCCTAAAGAGCTATGGCATAATCATCATCACAACTATGTCGTAGCCAATATTAATGGATAAGATTGTTTCAGGATTACACTAGTTACGGTGTAACCAACTCTTAGGGTTACACCGTAGCTATGTAGGGCCTATAAATACTAGCCCCAAACTTTGCATTTGACACAACTTTTTTTACCATACAAGTCAGAGAACGAAGGGAGGATTTAGAGAGGCATTCTATAGCAGCATATAGTGTTAGTGCAAATATTACGATATTTAAACTAAACGGCTTCTTCGGTTTCAATGATGACAAACATGTAACTTGTAATGCATAACTTAAAATACGCAAGTTATTTGTTTACACAAATTATAAATGCATACTTACATCAACATCTTTCGACGTCTCAACCATGATTCAACAAAGTCGTAGATTTCCATCCCGACATAAATCACTCAAGGTATGGACAAACAAATCTACTACTTGACAAATGATCAAAGTATTATATTTTTCTAAACTTCACATTCTCAATGTGACAAAGCATTTTTTCAAAAATATATTTTACAAATTATTTTTGAATTATAAAGAAATGTTTTATTTGGGAAAATCATTTAATTTAAAAAATCCCAACAACTATATTTTTAACTAAATCAGCTCCAAACTCCCCAAATAAACTTTCACCACTAAAAACAAAATTTGGAGTGTCTCTGTCTGGGATGGTACCACAGTACCACTAATCATTTTACATTTTCAAGCTGATTTTTCTAGCCACTTTTCTCTGGTCTAATCCCTTCTTGTTTAGATCACTTTCTTTGATAATTTAGAGAGTCTTAGTTTGTTTTTGATTGATCCAATCATCCATTCAAATGATCACCTTTATTCCTCTTCTAGTCCAAGAGAAGAACACAAACTATCAAGAAGATACAAAGTGTTAGAGTCATTGAGTAGTGCACATTGCATTACTTGTTGTAAGCTTGTTGTATCTTGATATACATCAAGTAGTCATTATCTTTTGTTTGGTCTTGAAAGTGTAGATCATTGTGAACTTGGGGATCTCTTGTAGCTAGTGAGCTTATGTGTTGATCAAGTGGATCAAGGGTAGATCGAGTAGATCATGTGAGTTGTGTTGATTGTGTGATTAGTAAGGATCGGGTAGATCATGAGAAGATCGGGTAGATCGAGTGTAGATCATATGGATCTTGTAGCTTGTGTGATTTGTAAGGATCGGGTAGATCGTGGTAGATTGGTACTAGCTAAGATTAGTACTCGACATTTAGCTTAGTGTCGGAAAATAATGTAAGCGACGTTGTATGGTTTTCTCCGCCGAGAATGGAGCTTGTTAATTGGTGAAGTAACTCTCGAGTTGGGTACTCGAGAAGTGGAGTAGGGTGAAAAGGAGCTTCGTGACCGAACCACTATAAATCGTTGTGTCTGGGTTTGCGCTTTCTTTACTTATCTCTTTACATTTATTTTCGCATTTACAAATTTATATTTATATTTGCATTGCTTTTATGCTTGTGTGGTTTGTTGCTTATATGATGTTGATTATGCTTGTGTCATGACTTGAGAGTGTTTGTGTTGTAGTTTACTTCATACTATCTCTAGTTGTTGTATGACCATTGTTGGCACTTTTCATATTACAACAAAATTGATTTGTCATTTGATACAAAAGTTTTAAGTTTTTAATGGAAACGTATTCACCCCCCCTCCCCCTTTACGGTTTCCACAATTGGTATCAGAGCCACGACGCTCAAATTTTTAAAACAAATGGTTTTCAAAAATTGAGTACGATCCATGTATCAAATTACCCATGAAGGGGGATATAATATGAAAAGCATTTGCTTGCTTAATACTTACAAGTTTTGTTATTAAGTATACTTTGTCATAATAGCTTGAAGGTTTTCTCGAACCGATAAAAGAATAGAGTTTGTAAGTGTTCGGTTATGCTTCTAGAACAAGTCGTAAAGTCATGCAGTTTTGAAATGAGCGTTTGGGACAACTCTTTGTTTTGTAGTAAAAGTATTGTCTTAAATGTTTTCTTAGTCCTAAACACGGAAATGATGCTTAACATACTCTACATGTTCAGTACCAAGTTTACTAAATTTTATGTTTCTTTGTTACACCAAAACAGAAAATTAATCTGAGACAGAACTGTAATAACAGTTGACGGCACCACTAAATAGGGGAAGGTACCATTATATTTAATGGTACCGTGGGGTATTTAATGGTGCCGTGTATCTGCTTGTCTGTTTCTCATAACTGAGTTATTTTCAGAAATTCGTTTTCAAATAAAATCAAGCTAAGTGTACATTGTTATACTTAATACACAAAATGATGATAAGTATTTTTGTGTGTTATGCTAAATGACTATTTGCTTTTCTTTGAGTTTTAGTATTGTTAGTTATTATTTTTTGCTTATTGTTATCCTTAGTTGAGCTAATTTTATATACTAGCATAAGTGTCTTTCATGCCTTGTTGCTATGTGTCGGTTATTAGTTTTTCGGCTTATGCATCAATAGGACTTAGACTAGACTTCTTGCACTAAGTTGCGTAATTGATTTTACATTGCATATAGGTATAGACCACTTTTCTTGCATATGTGTTTTCGACATCTTGCAAGTTTTAGGATGCTTTAGTAACCTTCTTAGGAATGAAAACTAAGTTGGTCAATCATGTGCGTCGAAAGATATTATCTTACACAATTATTTTTTCAAAGGTTTAAGTATAAAAGGTATATAACCTCAAAATACTTAACACTTTCATCAAATCCGTAACATGATCTCTAAAACATGACATCTTCATGTCTTGCATGACCATGGGTTGTCTAATCAAGATAAAAGATCATATAATACATTAGTATTTAAGTAAAAGAAAATGTATTAAACTTGCATTGATCTAACACACATACAAAACGTTTTAAACATTTAGTATTTTACATATGTTGTATAAAAATAGTTAAGATAATTATTTTTATACTAATGAGGTGTTGAGAAACTAAGAATATTATTCTTAATACTATAAGTAGTTTTTCGCAAATAAAAATAAATGACAATATCAAAGTAGTAACTTAATATGTCATTAACCTCACACATACTACTAGTATTAGAATAAATGGAATACATTCCCTAAATTTTTATTTTCTTTTTAAAAAGAGTGATCGTGAAGGTCAAGAAAGATTTCGAGTACATATCAATTCTTTATTCAAATTATGATTGATATCATTATCGAATCTAATTGACAAGTTTTCGAGTATGGACATAAAATTGAAGTCATTATTTGTTTAGCTTCAAGATAACATCAAAATGTGATGAAATATATTATCTTGATTCTACATACTCAATCACACTCGATTGTTATGAAAATAATGACGTCATCTCAAGACGAAAATAATATTTATCGGATCATAACTCACAATTGTGTTGAAGATGCCATATTGAGTCTCCTTGTCCAATGATTGTGTTCCAAACATTAAACTAATATGTTTAAAAGATGCATAAAATACACAACTAAGTAGGATTGACAACTTGGATGTTTCATCCGAAATATTCAAGTAATTTACTTTGCTATGCAATTAGAAAATGTGTCATTTCTGAAAAACCAAACACAAGAAAACAAACACCATATGTAAACTTTGCTCATGAATGACTCAACACTCAAAATCACATGTCTATTAAAAGTGTCACACATAATATGTTATTAACTATTATGTAAGTCATCAATCTTTGAGAATATCACATGTATTTCTCTTATCAAAAGATTGACAAAGAATAACTTATACCCTATGCATCTTATTTTGTTTGTCACATGAATGCTTATGTTACAAGAGAATACATTGCATATTGTTAACAAATATAGGATATTAGAAGTTGAATAATACCCCAACACAATATGTGTCATTGCATAAACAAATAAAATTGGTCATATAGTAGAATACTTGTTTTACTAAGCATTTATAAGAGTGATAAGTCTCCTCTAAGAAAAGCATATTTGTTGAAATATACAGTGTGTCTCGTTTCAAATATAATACTCCCAAGATCTATTGAGGTAAATAACCTTTACTAGATTCTTCTCTCAAGATATGCTAAGGCGCATTCTTGAAACACTCGCGATGTAGTAAATTCTACATTGTATCACATTAAAACATCTCTTGGATCTAAGAAAACCAAATCATGTTAAAGTAACATGTAACAAATCAACAAAAGAAGATGTCATCCAAGAGATCTTAAAATGCATCATCTAAACCAAATAATCTCTAAATCTCAAACACGAAATTAAACAGTTTGCTTGCCTTTGTTAGGATATTGTGTAAGACGTGTCATCTTTATGTACATGTTTTTTGAAATATGTCTAGTAGAGTCATACTAGGCCATGTAGTAGTAAAATAAGTTAATGTCATCTTTGCTACACTTCGATAGGCAAATATAGGAATTTGACTTTTTCTAACATGAGAATGACTACTTGAGAACCTATCGCACTAGAAATTTAATTTGACCTAACGGTTGAATTGCTTCAAGGAGGGAAGTTGGGTTCATGGTATAACCCGTAAAAATGGCCGTGTTTAGCCTGAATTGAGCACTACTAGTGATAGTCTCATACTCATTCTCCAACTTGAAAAAGTTTCATTCCTACATTTGACTAAAGAAAGTTTACATCAGTGAACTTTGTCTCCCATTAGGATTGCATTATGAACAAGTAGGATTTAGGACTCTCCTTAGCAAACCTGGATTACTTGCATCCTACATATGTGTTTCTAATTGATAACATGTTCTTGTGAGATATGATTAGATGCCTTCATGCTCTCTTAATGCTCAGTAATTAATTAATTAATTATTGAATACATGTTTATTAGAAACGTTTTGTCTTTGATTAGCTATTTGGATATTATATCTCTTGATATACATATCTACGATACATGCTCTTAAATGCTAAATGATTATCATGTTTTGCATGATATTTGCATTTATTCCTTATGTTCATTTTACATGATTTGCTTGTAAATTTTGCACCTACACTGTGTCCTTTTAACATATTAGGAATTAGGTATGCCTATCACTATGAACCCTTAGAAGTCATATAGTCATACACTAGTGTCAAAACCTATAAGTTAAAGTAGTCACAAAGTTGTCCTAATTCCCTGGTCATCACTTCGCCTTCTTCCAAGTAATACATCCTTTTGTCATGGGAAGGTTAGATACAAACCTAGTAGAACTCAGAGTAGGCTTGACAACTTAAATATTTCATCCGAAATATTCAAGTAATTTTAACTTGCGATCGCAATTGTTAAAAGTCATATCTGAAACATCTTATTCAAAGCCTTTTAAGAACATATGCCAAAACGCTCATCCAAATGCCCAAAGCGTACATCAACCTTTGGATGACAAAGGACTCACGAGTTACTACATAAGTGATTAGTAGTTCCTTTCATCCTCATGTGAATATACACTCCTTAAGACCAAGTATATTCATCTCCGTTAGTTCCTTCTATCCCCAAAGGTTTGTCATCATGTTCTGGCTTCAAGCTCACCTCATAGATAATGAGGATTGAACTTATCCATTAGCTTTAGGATAGAAAACAAACCATCACCCTATCTTGCCAAGAGTATGTTGATACTCTCCTTCCTCCAAATCTCGTCTTATGACTATCTAAATATTTTATTGGAAATGTTAAAGTCATCTCGAACTGTCAATAATCTCGTGTCAAATCCTGTTGGATTTATCCCTTTATCTTGTAAAGAGTATGTTGATACTCTCTTTCTTCCGAATCGTGTCTTATGACCACTTAAATATTTCACTAGAAATATTGTAGTCATCTCGTGCGTCTCGTCTTGTGACTCTTTAAATATTTCACTAGAAATATTGAGTCATTCTTCACTTCCCTTGTATAACCACTTAAATATTTCACTGGAAATATTAAATTCATCCCTTACATCTCGTCTCGTGACTTTTTAATATTTCACTGGAAATATTAAGTCATCCGTTACATCCCTCTTATGACTATTTGAATATTCCACTGGAAATATTGAAGTCATATCTTGTGTCTCGTCTCAGGACTTTTTAACTATTTCATTGGAAATATTAAGTCATCCTTCACATCGCTCTAATGACTACCTATATATTTCCTCAGAAATATAAAAGTCATATTTTCTCGTCTAGTACTACCGTTCATCTCGTAAAAAGAATTTATTAGGTATAAATTCTCTCCTCGTGTCGAGAAGTCTCACTAATCTATCTTCTGATTCCTCAGCCTTTTCCCTCTCACTTCCGCATGGTACTAAACACATCATATGTTTGGTTACTTTCGTATCCATTATCTTCTCAACTTATCTATACTTTTCAACTTTCACTCTACACTACCAATGCTTCCACATCCCACTCATCTTCCTCACACATCAAGCTACTATCTCCTAGGATAAGTTGAGATAACCCTTCTTGATCAACATAGATAACCCCACTAGAACTTTATCACTAACCTAACAACCTTGAAGATTTTATCTTCTTAATCCTTAGGATATCTCCACGTGATCACATGCCTCATCATATGAATGTTCTTTGAATATTCACAATGATTGAGAAGAGCTACGTGACTTCAAAGGTGAAGTTTATTGTATGCTATCCACCACTTGTCATGACATTACTAAACTCATCGCTTCCGTCAACGTTTGTTTTCCTCTTTATTTTATTTTTATACATCTTGTCCGAATGGTCATAGATTAAGGGGGAGTGAAAACACACTCATATAGTCTTTCAACAAACACTCTCACATTTAGTGATACCGTTCCCCTGTTTAACTAATTTTCATTGTTTCCTTTAGATCCCTGCATCCCTAACCTCAAACCTGCAAAATTTTGCAAACTCACATACACCCTAAGATTTCCTCACTACAATATAGGACACTACCACCAAATTTTATTCGAATCCCATAACTCTTACCTATATAAGGCCTCATCATTGCGAGCTTATATTGCATCTCATCTTCAAACCTCACATTAACATCATCATACTCAACCCTTATAACTAAACTTCACTCTTGATAATGATAGTTAGTCTAAAAACCTTCAACCCACCGATCATTACACTTAAACTTTAAAACTATTCCTCACTTTGGATAAGTGATAGTTAGTTCAAAAACCTTCAATCCTGATAATTACACGAAACTCTTCATGCACCAAATTATCTACACACAACTAGGATCATCCAAACTAGTAATCTAGAACTTTGTTACCTCAACCCCGTTAGAGATCTCCACCAACAATCATGTTAGGATCACATGCACATTTTTTTATTCTCTTTTGAAATATATCATGCATCTCATTGTGTGCAAACGATATATTAATCTAAACCATCTTTCCCCACCTTTCTTTAAAGGTCAAAACCAACACTTTCCCATCTTATGGAATCATTTCCATTCGCATCTAGGTGCATATCGTTCTTATTTTCATTTTTTTTTATCTTCTATCGAGTCTACTTTATGGCATGACTTGTCATAATAGTAATCATCTAGAGTATGTCCTATCAACAAACCATCCTTAACACCAATCATCTTAGGTAGATGATTATGTCGTTCAAAAGGTTTGTTAAAACTTGCCTTCCCAATGACAACTTGGAAGAAGTCATTTTGTGTGTCAGTCAACGAACGAATCTCGTTCTTGTTATTGTGATTGATTGAACAATTACACCTTAGGTTGTTGGTCGGGTTGTGACACTCAAGTGTCTTTGAATTGCAATATACACTCATCTTTTTGTATCGCTCAACTTTCTTGGGCTTTCTTTTAGGCTGTGTCACTCACATAGTTTAACCATTGCATGTTTTGCTATATGTATTCTATCCTATAATGTTGCTCCTATACTCTTATATATTATGTTGCGTGAAGCTAACCCTTGATGTAGGTAAAGCCTTTGTAAGAATTTGATCCATGGATCCGTTAGATACTAGGGTAAATAAATAAGGGGATTCAATCACCATAGAGGAGCATTGAGATAGAGGGAGCTCGGGGGTATTTGAATACATAGCTCGGAGTCATCTTCACAAGTGGTGATAGAATACTTCACTGGGATGATGCAAGCTTGCCTTTCTGGGGAGAAAGGATAGTAGTGCAATAAGGGGGAGTAGGGAATGAATTCAAGGGAGAGCTCGACGCAACTACCTTTTTGCTTCGACAAAAAGATGAGAAGGGAGTGTAAACGGGTAACTTTTACATTATACTATGTATCACGGTTTACATATTTGTCATCATCAAAAAGGGGGAGATTGTTAGTGCAAATATTACGATATTTAAACTAAACGGTTTCTTCGGTTTTAATGATGACAAACATGTAACTTGTAATGCATAACGTAAAATACACAAGTTACTTGTTTACACAAATCATCAATGCATACTTACATCAACATCTCTCGACGTCTCAAGCATGCTTCAACAAAGTCGTAGATTTCCATCTCGACGTAAATCACTCAAGGTATGAATAAACAAATCTACTACTTGACAAATGATAACCAGTTTGGATAAGAAATTTTATGTATCATGCATCAAAACTGTGTACTAATTTGATTTACTAATGAGTGAAGTTATAGCCTGCTAAAATACATTCCTAATTATCTTCTTAATTAAAAACATGTGGCTTCTTTTTATTTATTTGGAAAAAATGACCCGCTATGTCACAGTACAATCAAGAAAAAGCACGTGGCACAAATTAGGAAGAAGTTAACGAACACTTTTAGGAGGCTAAATATTTTCCATTTACTAATATAAATTTATGTCGTTTACAGGGGTGTTAATGATTGCATAATGGAGTCGTATTGTATATATGCCTTTAAACTTGCTACATGGGAGTTGAACTTGTCTTCGTCCTTAACGGTTTTGGCATTGAGATCGCCTATACTTTTGAGCTGAGACGTCGAAATTTCACTGAGGTTTCTGTATCTGACTCCATCAAGAAACTCTGCAAAATGTGCATCTAACTGTGATCCACATAACGCGTACACAAGCCGGATAATTAACGAAGGTTTGCAACCACCAATCCATAACAATGAGTTCTCAGTTGTGGTCCCCCATGTGGGAACGAAGAATGAAGGTCTGTCATGTTTTGCTAGTTGGGAGCGAGAGGCACTGTAGTTTTCATAGTGAGTGATGATTTTTTTTGTTATGAGTTTGAGGTAGTCGATATCGATTGGGTAGTTACTGAGTGCTTGGACTAATTCATCGTGACCGAGCCACTGTTGAGCCACCCAGTTTTGATAGCAGCATTGGGAATGTTGGTGTGTCACTTGTTCAGCCATATTTGGCAAAGGGTGATGTAACATTATTTGATCAAATTCATATGGGTGCACATTATTATATATATAGCAACTTCTAAATAGCCTACGCTGAAGAAGTGGATTAATATATCGACCACAAGTGGAAGAAAATGCCAGAATATATATCCAAGTAGAAAGGTTTACCAAAATAGAAATGTTTACCAATATAGTAAGTGTGAGAAAGAGTCGAAAGCTATAGATTGGTAAGTCAAGCATAAGGAGTAAGGGGGATGTTCAGGGGCGAAGCTTCATAGGGGCCGGGGGCGCCCGACCCCCTGATTTTTTTTTTTGCGATGTAGGGGGTATATAGTTTTCGTGTAGAAAAATTTCGGTATATTCGGTTTCGACCCCCCAAAAATTTCGGTATACCTGAAATATAGCCTCAGGAAAAAAAAATTTAGATCCCGACCCCCTACTTACAAAATCCAAGCTTCGCCACTAGGGATGTATACAGATATTCAGATTGCAATATTTTATTTGTGACCTTTGGTGATTGATAAGAGACTGAAGATTTTGGCATAGGTTATTACTTTATTCTCGGGAATGTGAATTCCCGAAATGATTTATTGCTTATGATTGGTCAGGATTAGAGGCTTTCTTCATGGTATGGAAATTGTAATCACCGATCTTAGTGTGAGAGAGGGATGAGACTTGGCGTAGGAGGGAGATAATTTTTATGATAAACTTCAGGGGTAGAATTGTCTTTACCACTAATTTTCTACTTTGGCACATTTAGCCCTTATGGTAGAGCCATGTTATAAGCCAAGTCCTGTCTTAACACAAGCGGATTCCTTCAACTAATTGATCAAGGCTCATAAACAAGGCTCAATAATCATAAGGAACTAAATGGTTCTTTCGACCTATCCCAATTAGCACATATAATAAAAAGTCATAAACAATTATAACAAGTTCAAGCACAACAGGTTCTTAGCATAAACAAGAAATTATATGAGATCATAACAACATCAACCACTTTATTATATTAACATATTCAAGCAATCAAAAGGAGTTTAGCCTAATATGGCCATAACATACATAATTTCAGTAGCAATATGAAATGAAACAGAGGACATACAACTTTTGATATAGGATACACCAGTGTCACTAGCACCAAACATACCACAACCCAAATTGTATAAATTACCTAAAATCAAGTACCAAAATCCCTGATCCAATTGATGTTATCGACTGAGATAGATGGTGTTTTTTCATAGATAATAAGTTTAGATGACCGGTGTTTGTGCTTGGTTCCAAATGAAGAGAGATGGGGTGGGATAAATGTTGGGAACGCTTGAAGTGACGATCATTGTCGAGTCAATATGTCTTGTAATATAATCATGTAATAGCTCGTTAGATTGGTAAAAATATAGTCTACGTGATAGTAGAAGTGTGCCGTCTAGTTGTCTTAGTATTTACGTTAATGTTGAATGAGTGAGATATGTAAACGCGGCACACTTCCCTTAGTCCATGTCATGTAAGACTATATAAGCTTGTAACCTCTCATTTGAGAGGTGTTGGTTCACTTGGAATGAGAAACGTCTCTTATTTCCTCTCTAGTTCTCTCTCTCTCTAACAATATTTCTTTCTCTCTCTAAACCTATCATCTTTCTCTCTCTAGATCTTAAACTTGTGTGAAATGATATAAAACTTGGGAACCAACAATTGGCATCAGAGCTAAGGGATAGATTAGGTTGTTTTAGTTTAGATTTCGTTGAAATTTTGGGCTTAAAAAGTAAGTTTTTTCTCGGTTTTCAGCGAGTATCTTTCTGTTTCTGAGAGTTAGGTTAAATTTTAGCGAGTTAGGTAAAATTTTAGCGAGTTAGGTTAAGGTTTCTTCGAGTTAGGTAATTTACAGCGAGTTACATCCTCAATTTGGCGAGTTAGTCTAATTAGCGAGTTAGCTAAAATGCCTTATAGTTTAACTAGTAAGGAACTTTAACTACCCTCACTTTAGGCAAACTCTTGTATGACTAAACATTCTTAGCGAGTTAAAACCTTCCTAGCGAGTTAGAACCTTGTTTGCGATTTACAATCTTCAGTGAGTTATACCTTCTTGCGAGTTACAATTTCTCTGCGAGTTACAACTTTTCCTAGCGAGTTAGAATCCTTTATTGCGAGTTACAAGCTCTGCGAGTTACAACCCTCTACGAGTTAGCACTTTTCTGCGAGTTACTAGTATCTCCAGCGAGTTAGAACTTCGGCTAGTTAAGTTTTTGTAACTACTTCGTCTTCAACTTTCGCTACAACATCTAAACTTCTACAACAACCTTATTTATCCTTCAAAGATCCATGCACTTTTTAGGCGGGAAAATTTGAGTAAAATCTAATTTATACAGGAGACTAAACGTTCAATTTTTACGCGAGGTCTTAACAGTAGGGTTGGATTTTTGCTAGGTTGATAGGTTCTTTCGGCGGTGTTTTTCGCTTCCACTATGAGAGCCTTTGTTTATAATGTTTTGCTTCAACATGTTTTAATGAGTGTTGCTTCGTATAATAAAGCCTTGGTTTTCGCAAGATTTGTTTGAATGATTTTTTTTATTTTCATAAAGATTGTCGCCATCAATTATAACCAGCATTAATCGCTTTCAAAAAGATTAAACGTCTAACGTTAATCATTGCGCAACTGATGGATTTTGCTGGTGTTATGTTAATCATTAAAAGTCTAGTGTTATGTGTTCTGAAGGTGTACCTCTAAATATAAGACTAAAGAAAGTCATCAGAAAACTAGATTGCTATGATGATATAATGTACCATACCACCCAGCCTACCATGCTCGAAGATAAATCATGCCAATAGGCAATAGCAATGAGATCTCATATATCCGAATAAGGGTTTTGATAGAACAATTCATTGAATTTTATTTCTTATAACAAACCCACTGTTACAGATTTATGCTAAAGCATTAACAGTGGCAACATAGGAAACCAGATACAAATATTTTGAACACACGCACACAAGTGTACGTAAAACTCACTACTTATTACGAAAGCATAGTTAAAACTTAAAAGCTTGTACTCCAGCTTTGAACAGCTGCTTAAAAACATTTGAATAAAAAGCTGACGTCCTTTTCACATGGCCGCATGCACCATCAACATATTTTAACTAACTTCTCTAGCTAGCAAGTTTCAAACCAACTCGCCATATGACCAACATAAGGCCGGCACACTAATGAAAAAAACGAAAAAGGAAAATTCGTGCACATGGGTTGTTGTATGGTTGTAACCATGCCCTACCATTGGAGCTTTTATTTATGGCTTCGGTGGTGGGTCATTGGATGATGAGGGAATGTTTGTATCTAGAAGCTGCGTAATTCCCATTTCGATGTCTCGTTTCTTGCCCCATTCATGTACCGAAAGATGCAACTTCTTGGCAGCTACTAGTAGCTCGACTGCTTGTAATGGTGTCAAAATGTCTATTATACCCTTGAGGACATTCAACCTTAACTTGTCTGCTTCCATTAGGACACCATATAAATCAAGGGCATGAGTGTCCATTGCTCTCTCCACAACCTCACCATGACTCGACTCCCCTACTTGTCCACAACCATTTGCTAGCAACACCAACGGCTCATCTGCTACCCTCTCCTGCGTACATACATACATACATTACATTAAACTTCAATCCATAATGGCTACACACCACCATGACCTATATTTTTAGAGGGTGCTTGGGATTTGCTTATCACAACTGTCTATCGGCTATATATACTGCTTTTTTAAAATACACAGTTTGCAATAAAAAACTGCAAGCTGCTTATACTATAATATATGGAGTATGTGCTGTTTGGATATAAATCCCAAACACCAAATTTTTTACTTTCTTACTTTATATCGGTTTAAACTAATACCCTACAGACCATGTAGGTCCACCACACAAGACATGAATTCGAAGACGCATTATGGGCTTGTATTTATATGCCTGTAAGGTCGCCATTTGGGAGGTGAGCTTGTCTTCGTCCTTGATTGTTTTAGCATGAAGATTATCTATGCCTTTTAGCTGTGAGCTTGATATTTCTCCCAAGTTTCCATATCTAACTCCTTCAAGAAACTCTTCAAAATGCGCATTCAGCTGAGACCCACATAAGGCGTAAAAAAGCCGGATGCTCAACGAAGGCCTGCATCCACCAATCCAAAGGAACGAGTTCTCAAAAGTGCTTCCCCATGTTGGAGTAATGAAGGAAGGTCCATCATTTTTGGCTAGTAGGGCCCGAGCAGCGGTATAGTTTTCAAAGTGATTGATGATTTTCTTGGTTATGAGCTGGAGGAAATCGTTATCTTTTGGGTAGTTGGTGAGTGCTTGGAGCAATTCATCGAGATCGAGCCGCTGTTGAGCCACCCAGTTCTGATAGCAGCATTGGGACTGTTGGTGTTTCAGTTGTTTGGCCATGTTATGGTTAAGAATGTGAATTAAGGAGTTGACAATGGCTTTAGTAACGACTCTCGACTCCCCACACACACTCTGGCTGCATCATGAAGAATAAGTGGGTATATATCGAGCAAAAAACAAATGCACAAGTTGGGGAAAAAGCCAAGGAACACAGATTTCTAGAATCATGCTACCTATATATCTATTACTCCCATGTGCAGACAAATTATAAAGTTTGCGATACATGGTGCATAAGTGAGGTCTCAAGTTCAAGCTTACGGCTAAAGGATCCAATTTGTGGGACTAAGCGATTTACTTTCCTCCTATTGATCGTGATATAAGTTTCCGTTGACCACTTAGAGTGGAGTTCATCCCACTAGACTAGTTTATCCAAAGTTCAAGACTACTAATATAAGGTCATCACTCATCAATATCCTACCAACAAATTTCGCGTCATTTCAGTACATGGAAGAACTTATGGCTTCTATATTGGAAAGGAGGAACTACTAGTAATTACTATCATATATATCGGGGAATTTTTACAAATTATTGATGTTAATAGTTGATGCCAGCAAGTTTAGTCTGTTAGATTAATTTCATATGATGATAGCTTTTATAAGTGATGGGTTTGGTGAAAGAAGCAAATGTTGTAATTCTAGTAAAATATAACAAATGGCCCCAAAACAAGGTGGTATGATGAATGAGTTTTTTTCGGATTCTTTAAAACGACAGTCTTGGTTTCCGCTTTCCACATAGCAGTAAGTGAGTTATAACTTTAACCAAAAGTGGAATAACTGTTGTTTGGGAACATCAATACATCAACTTTATCACATATCGTTTGAAATAAGTAAGTTGTATTTATTCAGAAGCATGTGTTGTATCTCCCTTAATACATTATTCTCTGGGGGTGTTCATGGTACTGGAATCGTACCGAGCCGAAATCGGAACTGGAACTGAAAGAACTGAAAACCAAAAATAAGGAAATCGTGGAACCAAGTACCGTCCCAAGTTCTTTAGTTTGGTTCCGGTACGGTACTCGATTCCGGTACGAGAATTTTCAGTAATTCCCACGAATACCTAATTGTTTAAAAAATTTATTTTTTTCGTCATCGATCATTACTAAAAGACATGCTAATAATCCTATAACAATACCAACATACACAAAAATGCCTCCAACAATTGTAACTCTTCAATTTGAGCCATCTCATATGCATCATTGCATGTCAACTAATGATTTTAAATTTATAATAATGATTTCAAGATAAACTTACTTTCATATTGATAAATTATGATGATGATCTTTGAATGGATTAAAAATTAGGGCTTTAATTTTATTATGTGTTTTTGGGTTTTAGATTTTTATGTTACAACTTAATGAGTAGGTTTTAAGGTTGTACAGTTTACATAATGTCCCAAATAAACCCTATAAAATTTCATATTTTCAAAACAGTCGGTTCTTTCGGGAAAGAACGGGAACTGGACGGATTCAACCCGAACCGTCCCGAGAACCGAAAAATTGGAATTTTAGTAACCAAGAACCGTACCATGGTTCTAATATACGGTTCGGTTCTGAAACGGTACCGGTATGGTTCCTTGGTTTTTTTTTTGACACCTGTATTCCCTTTTCATAATATTCGCATCTCCTCTCGTAGTATAACCCCTCACTTATAACCAAGGTGCATCTCCTTTATGCAACCTTGTAATTTAGGCTAAATGTAAAGACACCATTTCTTAAACGTAAACCTTTATTGGTGATAAAATGGTTATTATTTTAAAAACGCGACAAAATGACGGAACTCAGCAAAAAGACGACGAATGACAGAAAGATGAAATATTTCTGTAAACTATAAAAGAGTATTATTTTAAATACTTAACATAAAACCGAGACTATTTTTACTACGAGATCATTTGCAGTAGTAAACATGGGAACACTTGTCAGGTGTCGAAACTTATATATTTACGTAACTTGAGGTAAAAAATTATTTTACTTATAGAACTAAAGCACAATCATTTCATGGTGATACAAAGTCTAGGAAACACTTTCACACATATTGCATTTCACAAGTGTATATTATGTCGAACTATACTCACTAGGTTGCATTTCAGAACCGTCGTACTTTATTTCGTGAATTACTCATTTTCGAGCTACTACTTTTTCTAAGGTGAGTTCATAGCGCAACTTTTATTTAACTGTTTTATAAACTTCTTGGGGGAGATACATGCTAAAACTATTTTTACTATGGACAATTATTTGCAAATTGTATGCTTATCCTGAATGTATTATGGATAATTCCAGAAATACCCCAATTACCTTTGTGCTGTTCACATTCATGACCAAAACTTTTCTGCTTCCTTCCGAAACTAGACCGAGTTTCCCTGTACAATTGGGCAACTCAAACCAGTAATTGACAAGTGTGACTTTTACTGATTACGAGGTGATGAGTCAAAGGACAACTGGTCTACATCGGTATAACAATTGGGCAAATGGACTACTTTGGTAAAATAATGCCGGACACATGGCGACACATGGTTGGGTAGTTCAAGTTTCCCAGTTGCCCGATCTAGTTTCGGAGGTAGGAAAGATTCGTTCTCATATGTAAATAGCACAAAGGCAACTGGGGTATTTCTGGAATTATCCCAATGTATTATTGCTATTGCCTAAGTACCTTTATGCCAAAAACCCC
>JARVZY010009415.1:0-27885 GCA_030686995.1 Artemisia argyi
GCTCATTTGAGCTTATTTGCTTATAAAGTCAAACTTGGTCAACTGTCAAGGGTAATAAGCACTCTCAGTGCTTATTCTGAGTTTCCATATTATTTGTTTTTACAAAAGTTTCTTATTTTAAGTATTTTAATAGTTTTGTAAAAAAAAAAACCAAAATTAATTATAGTGATAGCTTCTATTTAATAGAAACTATCTATTTAATTTCCTTTTTAGCTTATTTATAAGCACTTCTGCTATTTTATATTTTTATTAAATCTCTTTTATATTAAGTTAGTTTTATAAATTTTTCCAGATTTTTCCTTTGTCATTTAGTGGTTTTTAGATTTAATTTTAGTTTAATTAATAATTAATTAATATTAAATAATTAAATAGCATAATTAGATTTTATAAAGTGACACCTAGTTTTTATAATTTTTCTAGCTTTTATATAAGTTAAAACATTTTTAGGAATTTTTCTAGAATTTTTACTGTTCATTTTATAGTATTTATAATTTAATTAGTTTAATTAGTTTAATAATTAATTAAATAATAATTAGGATAATAATTAGATAAATATTCTTAAAAATATAATTTTAGTTTTAAAATAAGTTTTATAATATTTTAGATTTTTCTAAGTTTTAATTTTATTTTTCTAGACTTATTTTACATTTTCTTATTAATTAGTGTATTATTAAATTAGTTTAAATAGTTTTTAATTAATAATAAATAATATAAAAGTTAAAAAAAAAATATTTTTCTTTTTCTAATAATTTTGTTTTATCATTAGGTTTATAAAAGTTTAATTTTTATAGTCATAGGACTTTTATTGCTCACATTTCACATTTTATTTTGTACGGATACGTTTATTTAATTTAAACGTACACGTATTAAGTTTTATTAAATAATAATTAATTAAATAAGTTTTTAAATATTCTAAATTTGTTTAATTTGCATTTAAGCCCCTTTAGGCTTGCAAATTCCCACTTAGTTATAATAATTTCATTCTAAAACCCTTTTTCATTCAATATCACTCGATCACATCTACGTTCTTATTCAGGATATCACACTTCCAGGGACATTAACGACCCGGGGAAACACTAACTCCTTGCATTAACTTGCATTGGTCTCGGGCTGTTCGGGGCATTTTTATTACGGTTAACCATTCACAAGTGGTTGACTTGTGTGATAAAACCTGACTGGTCCTGAGCCAATCAAAATTTGGCGCCGTTGCCGGGGAAGTGTGCTGCGTATAACGCATTTGCAGTATTAGTGATTGTTGAGTATATATCCATTGTATATTTACCATCCTATCCCATATTTTCTTATTATTATATAAAAACCAACAATTATCGTGAAGTTAATTCATTTGACTTGACTGATCGATAACCAAAAATATCGTATTCCTATTTTCATAAATATCCAAAAACTCAAAAATAATCTTCTTACCCTTATCTAAGTTTCCATCACTTTCTTGGATTCTTAGATTCGTCTTAGTGCATGCGCACTCGTTCTTCTAGGTCTACAAGCCCTTTTCGTGAGCTTGCAAACATACCTCGTAGACGCCGTAGACGTTCAGCTCCCTCAGTCGTACCCGAGTTACGTACTGATCCCAAAACACTAATGGCAGAAGAACTTACCATGAACGAGCTTCTCCAGGCTCCCACTGAGGGCTATGGAGATGCTATTGTTGTTCCAGCCATTGTAGCTGAAAATTTTGAGCTAAAAACAGGTTTGATAAGCCTTGTGTCCTCACGTCCATTCTTTGGTTTTGAAAGGGACGATCCTCAATATCACATTCGATGGTTCAACAAAATCACATCCACCATCAAATGTAAAAATATCCCTGAGGAGTCAATCAAACTTCTTCTTTTCCCGTTTTCCCTCGATGGGCAAGCCAGAATTTGGCTTGATAAACAACCCCCTCGATCAATTTCAACGTGGGAAGATTTAGTGAAAAAATTTGTGAACGAATTCTTTCCACCTTCTAAAACCACGAGTCTCAGGAATGAAATCATGAAATTCACTCAGAATTTTGATGAAACATTTAGTGAATCCTGGGAACGTTTTAAGGAAATGCTTCGCAAATGTCCTCATCATGGTTTCACCGAGTTGTTGCAACTTGACACTTTCTACAATGGTGTTAGACAAGCTGATCAGGATTCTCTTAATGCCTCCGCGGGAGGTAATTTTCTGAACCGAACCACAAAAGATGGTTTGGCTATCATAGAGAACATATCCAAGGTTCGCACTTCACGAAGCAAACCGAATGCTTCCAAAGTGAGTGTTTTACCTTCTACTTCATCGCCCATGAGTCAAGCTGGTACCGATACTCAGTTTGCACAAATCATGGAAGCTCTTCACACCATGACTCTTAACCAAAAGAAAGCAACCTCTCCACAGGCTGAAATCAAAAAGATTGAAGTTTGTGTCACTTGTGGTGGTCCTCACGCATACTACAATTGTACCCACACCGATGGCAATGCAACTGAAGTCAATGCTTTAGTAGGAAGTTCTAATCAAGGAGGTAACCAATACCTTCCTCAACCAGAACCAAACTTCCGTGCTAACAACCAAAGTGGACCATCCGGATCTTATCAACCCAATAATGCAAATAGGTTCAATCCTAACCAGCAAAGAGGGCAAAACATGCAAAATCAATACAATGCCCCAAACAATCAATTGGTTCATGTTCAATACCCACCCCATAAGGGGAATTCATATCCAAATCAAGGGTATTCAGCTCCTGCCTACCCAAGACCTCCCTCCAATGAACTAGTTAATCACATAAAATCTAGTGAGGTTGGCTTGAGGACAATGCAGAATCAAATTGCTAATATGAAGAATGATTTTCAATCTTCAATAACCAAGCAAGGTGATGAGCTGAGGAATGAGTTTAAACAGTCTCAAAACAAGATTGAGAATATGTTGGTTGGAATCATGAACCACATTGCTCCACCTTCTACCTCGAGAACTCTCCCAGGTAACACTGTTGCCAACCCAAGGGGTGAACTCAAAGCTGTCACTATACTTAGTGGCAATGATGGACACTCAATTCATTTTCCTTCTCCGGTGAAGGAAATGGAACGAGAAACCAAGGTGACAAAGGACCCGGTACTTCCTTCTAATAATGGAAGTGCTCATTACGTCCAAACCACGGTCGTCCCAAAATCTACACCCCCTGTCACTCCTACATCGACAAGAATAGATCCTACTCTTGAACGATTTACGGTTAAAAGTTTGTCAAGCAAACTTTCTGACCAAATGGCAGCCATAACTTATTCCAATATGCTCAATGCTTCTCGTAGGAGTGTATTAGACGACAGTGATGATGAGGAGGATTCCAATGTCATCAAAGCTATTACCACTCGTAGTGGTGTTGCTTATGATGGTCCCTCAATGCCTATTCCTCCTCCATTGTATGATGTGGAGAAAGAGACGGAGGATACAACTGACAAAGTGCAAAATTCAAGCTCACAAAGTACAGCACGAGTCCCTCCTCCGGTCCTCCCTAAAAAGAAATCCAAACCAGGAATTGTCTTTGAATCTATAGAGACTCCTGAGCCTACTGTCCCTAAATCCAAACCTTTTAAGCCTACCCTTCCTTACCCTTCACGCTTGAATGAGCAAGAGCACCGCGAGAGGTCTAATTACCAAACGGACAAACTCTTGCAAATCTTTAAAGATTTGCAATTTGACATAAGTCTTGCGGATGCTGTCATCTTGATGCCCAAGTTTGCATCAACAATCAAACAGTTGTTAAACGACAAGGAAAAACTGGTTGAATTGGCAAAAACTTCTCTAAATGAGAACTGCTCTGCAGTTATCTTAAAGAAGCTTCCCGAGAAGCTTGGAGATCCTGGGAAATTTATCTTACCTTGTGAATTCCCAGGAATGGTTGCATGCAACGCCTTGGCCGATCTGGGCGCCAGCATCAACCTGATGCCTAATTCAGTATGGAAGAAACTTTCTCTTCCTAAACTTACCCCTACCTGCATGACTCTTGAGCTTGCAGATCGTTTCGTATCTATGCCCCTCGGTATTGCCGAGGACGTATTTGTGAAAGTAGGGAAATTCCATTTTCCTGCTGACTTTGTGGTTGTTGAATTCGATGCTGATCCTAGGGTTCCTCTCATTCTTGGAAGAGGATTCCTAAGAACGGGTCATGCTCTAATTGATGTATTGGAGCATGAGATCACCTTACGTGTGGGTAAGGAAGCTGTTACCTTTAACCAGGATCAAACTTCGAGGTACTCCTCAAACTATAACTCTGAATCGGTTAACCGAATCGATGTCATTGATGTTTCTTCAAAGGAGTACTCTCAAGAGAATCTTGGTTATTTTCATAATTCTGTGAGTGGTAATCCCACTCCATCTTCTCATCCAATCATTTCCGACTCTTCCCCTTCTCTCACTCTGTTTGAGGGAAGTGATTCCATTATGGAAGAGATCGAGGCTTATCCCAGTATTGATTCATTCCTTCAAGGAATTGATGACACTGAGATTGATCCGGAGGGAGACATTCTTCTCAAAGAGGAATTGTTATATAATGATCTATCTCTTCTCCCTCCCAAAGAACTTCATAATGAGCGAAGTGATTCTATTCTGGATGAAATCGATGTTTATCTCGATTTGGATACATCTATTCCAGGTATTGATGATACCGAGAGTGATCAGGAGGGAGATGTTATTCTTCTTCTTGAACAATTGTTATACCCAGACAATTATCCCTCCCTCCCACCCAAACAACTTCATAAGGAGGAATTCAAATCAGTTGAAAAAACTGATAAAATTCCTCAGATCAAGCATAAGACCTTGCCTCCTTCACTTAAATTTCAAATTCTTGAGGAGGAAGTTCTTGTGATTACTGCTGTTCTGATCTCCCTACTTCCCTTCACCTACCCGGTGATTTCTCCTTCCCTTCACTCATTCGAGAGTGAGGATGTTACCTTTGACCCTGGCATCTTCCAGATAACATTGGTTTAGAGCCAGATACTTCCCCATGGATTTTTCAATTGCTTTTTCTCCCAACCTGATCAGGAACCCTTTGTTACAGTTAACCGTTCACAAGCGGTTAACTTGCGTGACAAACCTGACAGTTTGGGAGGAAAGAAATCAAATACGGGGTCGAGTCAAGCTAATGACTCGGGAATCAAAAACATTAGTAGAAACATGGGTTTTTACCCGTGTGTAATACCCTAGTGTGGGGGAGATGCCCCACATGTTGTATGTAAATATTAAAAAAAAAAATGTAAATATAGTGATAGCTTCTATTTAAGAAGTTTTATCTAAAAAATATACGTATGTATATACATCTTAAATAATGGCTAAGTAATATTTCCCTTTTACGTTCTAAGTTCGGTTTAACACCCGGGTACTTTGAATATTGAGGGCAATATTCAGTTCTAAGTGGGGGGGGGGGGGGGATTCTCACGAATTCAAACACATGTTCCATCAGGAACCCCCAATTTAGCCAAAAATTTTAAAATTTTTTCTCACTTAGAACGCAATAAATGGTAATCAATCCGCCATGTCTAACCCACATAAGGATTGGCTAATCCAGGAGCAAACGGTTCTTGGTAAAGATAACTCAAACCCGTTTATGGCTTGCAATTTGCCAAAAATTGTATGGTACCTCAACTCGCCATATCCTAAAAAGCGAATGAGTTGGCTAGCCCGCAAGATTATGGCTTGTGGTAAAGGCAGTGGAAAAACCATAATTGGTAATCAGCTCACCAAGATGTCGACTATGTCCATCAAGAGTTGGCTAGTCCAGAAGCAAACGGCTTTTGGTAAAGACAAATCAAATCCGTTGACAGCTGGTGGTTTGCTCAAAATCACACGGTTATCAGGTGTACCACAGTTCTTACATCTGGCTACTCCAGAAGTGATGGCTTTTGGTAAAGAGATAAAATCCATTAAATTTTCTCAAAATATTGCTAGGGACTAGCAATAGTTTAGTGTGGGGGATTGATGAGTGTCTAAATACTCATCATTTCTGTCACATTTAGACTACAAAAACATTTGAAAACATACAGATATGCTTTAAAATACTGGAAATATCACCAAACTGTGTTTTTATGTGTTGCAAGTGCAAAAGGATTGAAAACTGATAAAAAACAAGTCAAATTTACATAAATTACAGTTTCAGTCCTTAAACTTTCATAAATTGGCAAATCTAGTCCCTGGTATATCAAAACATGTTAAATATCATCAAAGGTCCTTAGGGATTCATAAGTTGTCAAAACTAGTCCTTCAAAGTTAAAATTTACAAATTTACAACTTTGGTCCCTCAAGTTTGAAAAATGTCAAATTTAGTCCTTAAGGTTTTGAAAAATGGAAAATTATGAAAAATAAACCTTATACTATTTATTAATGGCATAATTGGTCCTTGTGAAAACATTTGATATTTATAGGTTTAGTCCCTACAAAATCCAAAATTCCAAATTTGGTCCTTGTTGTTTAATACCATATACAAACGGACCCTTTTTATTATAAAACCCAAAAACCAAATCCAACCCAACACAAACCCAAGCCCATCCAACCCCTGGCCCAAAACACAACCCGACCCAACCCCCTAAACTAATAAAACCGGGGTCAACTCCCCGTTTGACCACAAAAACCACCCCAGTCACCTCTTTCCCTCCATTCCATACCACCACCACTGCTACTAAACCACCCATCCAATACCACCATCCACCTCACCACCCCACCTGTCTACCTTACCCTTGTCCCCCACGCCTCACCAAAACCCAATTATACCCCTGGAAAACCTCTCCACGCAAACTACAGTGCTATGACTTTTTTGGCGCCAAAAGTGCCATTTGTATGGCTAGGATGATTCTGACCAATCCAAAGGTCCACAATTGGTGGGAAAGTCTCACGAAGCTACAAGGAACTCAAAAAGTCTCTATAAAGCAAGAATGAAGCTGAGGAGAAGAGTATCATTAATTTTCATAAGTTTTTGATCAATTTACATTACTGTCACTTTAATTATCTTGCAATTTACTTTTCCAGTGTACTTGTTAAATTACATTCGTGTAATTTTAACTCTTTTAAAGTTTTAATTTAAATATCAAAGTCTTGTGTTACTTAATTCTCATCCCAATTTAATTTCCTTGCACTTTAAATTATTGTTGGTTAATGTTGTTGTTAGTTGACTCAAAACTTCACATAAGCTCCTGAAAAAGCTCATTGAAGCTTTTAGAGACCTAAAACCAGCTTTAGTCTAAAAAAGAAAAAAAAATACAAAAAAGAAATCAATTAAATAGAAAATAAATAAAAAGATCTGTGTACTTGAAAGAAAGAAGCATGGAGCAGGGTTTATCATGGATTGCCTTGGTTTAGAGGCTTGTGGAAGCCATTAGGAAGTGTTCTTAGTCCTTGGTATTCAGTTTATGCAGGATTGTATTTTGTAAGTGTAATTCTCTTTTTTTTTTGCTCTTTACTATATAAATAATTGTCTTTGCTTATCTTTGTTGTTTTTGTGCTTATCTGGTGTAGATTAGTGGAGTTGATGTGTAACATCACTTGCTTGTTTGTTTAAAAATCATAGTTGCTTATATTTTTATTTTTCACTGTAAAATAGTGTAATAATAATTATTGAGTTTCTGTTGTATTTGTTGATGTTGATGTGCTTAATTCAGTTCATACTATCATATTATGTATCTATGAATCAGTCTTATGGCATGAATTAGCCCTTTGCTTTGAAAATTATCAAAACAGTCTACAAAAGGACTGTTTGGAACAAGCTGTTATACTGAGTTGTTGTTGTTATTAGAGGTTAAGTTTTGCTTGATCATTGTTCTTAAGCTAATTTAAGTCTATTTTGACCATTCTCTTGGTCACAATCTGATGAAAAGTCAAAATTCCTTTTGATCACATCTAATTGATTAACTGTTAAGATTTTAAGATCCTTGATCATCAATTTGGCTACATAAAGTGTTAATCTTGATTAATATCAGTTTATTTCATCATATTACATCACAATTAGTGAGTAAGATCCAGTACAAATTCATTTAAGTCAAAGGAAGAGTTCATAGAAAAAAGTCAAAAGTGCATCTTTTCAGAAATCTCCAAAATGGCATGAATTTTCCTGATTTTTGTGTTTGGTTTTAGGCTGTGAAACTTATTAGGTATATAGTATATCAGCTAGTATTCATTGTCCCAGTATTTCTATATTTTTGTGAATTTTCTTTGAGGACTAAATTGCCCCTGGAACACAGCTGCAGGGCAAGCTGTGTCCCCTGCTACACAGACCACCATCAGACCACCCACCACTTTGGTGGTTGATTGTGACCACCACAGTGGGTCCCACAGTCCATACTTTGGTCCTTTGATCCCCCCTCCTACCAGGGTTCATCCTTTGACCCTTTGTTTGACCTGTGCACCAGTGGACCCCACCTGAATTTGGTCCCAAAGGTTGTCCCATTTCTGACCCAGAACCCACATAAGCAATTGCTTATTGTGGCTTTTTTAGCTTATCCAGTGAGCTTATCTTGTCAAATCTTGCTCAAACCTGTTCATATAACTTAGGTAAACCAGAAAATACCAAGGTGGACCCCACATAAGCTCATTTGAGCTTATTTGCTTATAAAGTCAAACTTGGTCAACTGTCAAGGGTAATAAGCACTCTCAGTGCTTATTCTGAGTTTCCATATTATTTGTTTTTACAAAAGTTTCTTATTTTAAGTATTTTAATAGTTTTGTAAAAAAAAAAACCAAAATTAATTATAGTGATAGCTTCTATTTAATAGAAACTATCTATTTAATTTCCTTTTTAGCTTATTTATAAGCACTTCTGCTATTTTATATTTTTATTAAATCTCTTTTATATTAAGTTAGTTTTATAAATTTTTCCAGATTTTTCCTTTGTCATTTAGTGGTTTTTAGATTTAATTTTAGTTTAATTAATAATTAATTAATATTAAATAATTAAATAGCATAATTAGATTTTATAAAGTGACACCTAGTTTTTATAATTTTTCTAGCTTTTATATAAGTTAAAACATTTTTAGGAATTTTTCTAGAATTTTTACTGTTCATTTTATAGTATTTATAATTTAATTAGTTTAATTAGTTTAATAATTAATTAAATAATAATTAAATAATAATTAGGATAATAATTAGATAAATAGTCTTAAAAATATAATTTTAGTTTTAAAATAAGTTTTATAATATTTTAGATTTTTCTAAGTTTTAATTTTATTTTTCTAGACTTATTTTACATTTTCTTATTAATTAGTGTATTATTAAATTAGTTTAAATAGTTTTTAATTAATAATAAATAATATAAAAGTTAAAAAAAAATATTTTTCTTTTTCTAATAATTTTGTTTTATCATTAGGTTTATAAAAGTTTAATTTTTATAGTCGTAGGACTTTTATTGCTCACATTTCACATTTTATTTTGTACGGTTACGTTTATTTAATTTAAACGTACACGTATTAAGTTTTATTAAATAATAATTAATTAAATAAGTTTTTAAATATTCTAAATTTGTTTAATTTGCATTTAAGCCCCTTTAGGCTTGCAAATTCCCACGTAGTTATAATAATTTCATTCTAAAACCCTTTTTCATTCAATATCCCTCGATCACATCTACGTTCTTATTCAGGATATCACACTTCCAGGGACATTAACGACCCGGGGAAACACTAGCTCCTTGGATTAACTTGCATTGGTCTCGGGCTGTTCGGGGCATTTTTATTACGGTTAACCATTCACAAGTGGTTGACTTGTGTGATAAAACCTGACTGGTCCTGAGCCAATCACCTATCGAAGTATTCCTCTACATTTTCTACTTCCTCAACTCTCTCTTCATTTTTCTCTACAACTTCCTTAATCTCATCCGTGTCACTTTCTTCCTTATTATTATCGATTGGCTTAATAGTGACTACGTTGACAAAGTGGACATGTTTAGATGATGAGGGGTCCTTAATTGGGGTTCCGCTACTAGTGTCCTTATTTGGTGTAGTTATCACTTGGTTGTTGAGAGCTTTCAACAAGTTGTCAATTTTATTGGTCATCTCCGCTTGTTGTTGATTGAATTCGGATTCAAACTTAGCTACGAGGGCCTCTTGAGATGTCATAAATTTGGACATCAATCCTTCAAGATTATTGGTACTACCATAGTTGTTGGAAGGATTGTTGTTGAAAGTACGGTTATAGGTTGGACCGTTTGGTTGGTAACGATTAGGTGGATTGGAAGAATTGTTTTGGGGGCATGTTTTGGTTTTGCTTCCACCTAAGGTTCGGGTGATTTTTCCAAGAGGGGTTGTATGAATCACCGTAAGGGTTTTGCTCGGGTTTGAAAGTGTACCACTTGTCTCCCGCTCTGTCGGTACGCGAGGATGCGTAATCCGCGAAAGCTTGTTCGGGGAGTTCCATGCAATCACGAGTGTCGTGGGGACCACTACATAATTCGCATGAAGAAGTGATTTTGTTCACTTGGCTTGAAGGTTTAGGAGCTTCGTAGGATTTCATGAGAAACTTGACTTGGTCTTCAAGTTCCATGATCCTACGGTCGGGAGTGCTTGAATTGTTCGAAGGCAAAGATATTGCCTTGACCGTTTTGTTCAAATCACGGGGATCATTCCAACTTTCGTTGTCATAGAGAGCAAGATCTTCTATGAGTTCCCATGATTCTTCCACACTTAGATCTCGAAGCTTGCCACCGACCGATTGGTCAATGGTTCGCCTTGTGGAGAGATCGATATGGTCATAGAAAATTTGGACTTGGAGCCAAAGATCTATGCCATGATGAGGGACTTTTTGGAGTAAGTCCTTGAAACGAGTCCATGCTTTATAGAGAGTTTCACCTTGACATTGTTGGAACATCAAGATATCATTTCTAAGCTTAGTAGTTCTCCCTGATGGGAAAAATTGAGCAAGGAAATGAGTGGTGAGATCATCCCAAGAGGTGATGGATCTCGTGGGTAAACGCTCAAGCCATTGACAAGCTTGGTCACGTAGAGAGAATTAGAAGAGACGCAATCGGGTCGTCTCTCGAGTTACAACATCAAGTTCTATGGAGTCAACGATTTTAAGGAAATCCTTGAGATGTTGATTAGGATCTTCGGAACAAAGTCCATGGAATGCACATCCGCTTTGCACCAACCGGATGGTGCCGGATCGCAAGGGAGACACATTGGCTTCTTGAGTGAGCTCAATGGTGTTTCGATAGCCTTGGTGGCTAGGACAGGAGTACTCTCCTAAGGTTCGGGGTCTAGGAGGTTGGTTTGCTAGTGGTTGGTTGATGGGATCAAAGAGATTACCACCTTCCATGATGGCGAATGGTAAAAGTTACGAACAAAGGAATGAAGAAATAAGATAGACTAAAGAAACCTATAAAAATAAAATAAAAATCTTACTAGAAAGGAATCTAGCAAGTAGACCTAATAAAAAGAAATTCTAACCTATACAATAACTATTCCTCGGCAACGGCGCCAAAAACTTGATGTGTGGAATTGCACCCTCGCAAAAGGTTTTACCTCTCAAGGGATCTTGAGAATCTTGCAATCCCCACCAGGCAGTGTACCTGTTCGTTGTAGTATAATATAGTGACAGGTACCGGGGGATTGATCGTTCAACTTAGGAATAGTGTTCGCTAGGATTAAAAAGTCTACTAAACTAGGTCTAAAGGTGAGGGATGATTCTTTTTGTATTTTTATATTTTTATAAAAGCAAGTAAAATCTCGGGTTTTGAAGGAGTGGCGGAATTAGTTGCTAGTCAACTAACCCAATTAACTAAAGATGCAATTAAAATAAAATAAAATAAACTAAATCTAATTTGTGGTGTAAACAATAATAAGAGAAAATGTGTTTACTTAGATTTCATTATTCCATATATATCTTTTACCGGTTGATTAGCTTGTTACAATTGCATGGATGACGGTTTATATTCCTTAATACTAGTCGTAGGGCCGTGTACGAAATTCTCTAACTCTATAAGCTCCTACTTCACTCCTATGTCGAGCCGACTAAAAGCTCCTAACATGGGATCACTAGAATTCGCTTATGCATTAAATACAACTATTAAATCGTAGTACACCTCCGATCATGTTTCTTAAGACGTTCAAGCAAGTTACCAATTGGAAGTCTGCCAGTTTTCTTAAGCCTAACATCGAATACAATCATCCATAACAATTATAAACAAACCATCAACCAATAATCAACATCTAGGTTTCATTACATCTAAGCAAACACAAGAAAAACCTAGCCTAGCATGTTAAAAAGAAGAAAAGCGTAAGATAGAATCAAACAACACATACACATATTGAATGATTATTGGAAAACTTATCTTCAATTGAACATGGATGGATGATGAGGCGAAAAATGAACCACTTTTAGGGGGTCATTTAAGCTTGGAATTGAATTTATTTGATCAAATATTGCCCTAAATCGTTCCTTTTGTGATTTTAGGTACTTTGGGAGTGAAATTTGGAAAATGAAGCAATTTGGACGTTTTTGGAGCATAAAAGTGAAGAAAACGCCAAAGACTTAATTTTTCAAGCTGGGAACAGTGTGTGACGGCGTCAAGAGTACTTTCCTGACGGCGTCAAGAGTAAAGATCATGACGACCCAGTACAGAAATGAAGGCGTCACAAAGTAGAGCGTCAAGAGTTAAATGGGTGACGGCCTGCAAAAGTGGATAACATGACGGCGTCAGATGTAGATCAAGGCAGTCCGAGAATTATTTTGGCGGCGAGATGACGGCGTCACAAGGTTGTTCTTGACGCCGTCAGCCTCTAATATCTATATATAGTTTTCTAATTTTCATTCATTAAGAGGAACAAGTTTGGAGAAACCCTAAGGCCGAACCATATACGTATTTTACAGCTTTTTTAAGGGTTTTCAGCCCTTGAACCCTTACATGTGCTATTGAGATAAGTATTCTTTTAATTCAATCAATATGTCTATGTGTTGGTTGTCTATATCTTGTGCTTGTCTTGATTCCACCATGTTAGGCTAGATTTATCTTGTGTTTGCTTAGATCTAATGAAACCTAGATGTTGATTATGTGTTGATTACTTATATTTCATCATATTATATCACCACCCATATTCAACCTAGCATTACTAGCTCTCCTTAAGAACAAAGTGCATATATGAACTTTTTCTTGCTTCTTATAATGTAAAATTAACAAATTAGTCGTTACATTTTTTACTTATAATAAGCATACACACACTTTAATAAACAAATCAGATACACCCGCTAGGTCATGTTGATGTCACAGAGTTATCTCTTCAAACTCATTGTTTGACACTTAGTCTCCACCAAGTCAACCTTGCTCAAACACTCATCGATGTTTGCAACTAAAAGAGGCATAAGAAAGAACAAATAGAATAAACAAAAACCAAATTACTAAAATGAACCACCTATATACTTAGTTTACCGATATAAACCTTTTTCTAATTGTTTGCCAATAGTGTCTCACCTACCCACTTCTCCTTCAACAAACCTGTAGTCTACTCATACAGTCATACACCCATTTCTTCCTTTGAAAACAACAACAAAACCTCCATTTTTTCAAACACAAACTAACCTCGCCTAGACCACACCCAATTCCCTAGCTCCTCGCTGAAACAACTAACTCGCCAATTCAACTCGCCTAACTCCTCGCCTAGACCACACCCAATTCGCCAATTCAACTCGCCTAGACCACACCCAATTCGCCTAGACCCTCTTCTGTCTACACAATTTCCTCGCCTAGACCACATCCAATTCGCTTGCGTCCTCGCGTGACGCTCGCCTAGACCCTCGCTTGGTAACACAATTTGGTCCTCGCCTAGAGCTTCGCCTAGGCCACTGGTAAAACAATTCAATTCGCGTAGGGTCTCGCTTGTCACCTCGCTTTGCTCCTCACGTGGTAACACAATTCAATTCACCTCGCCTACATATCACCTAAATCTCGCGTAAACCATCACCTCGCCTAAACCCTCGCGTACAACTCGCCTTAACCATCTTATCTTTCTGCCTCGCCTGCATGTCGCCTAGTATTTCTTTTACTACATCTAACGGTTAGAAACTAATTTACTAATAGATCTAACGGATAATATATAAAATGTTCATTTTGGATAATTTTACATGCGAAGTTTATTTGTGTAAAGGAGTTGAATAAAATGTTCATTTAGGTAATTTGCTCATAAACAAATATCTTATATTGAGTGATAGAACTTGACAAAAGATAATACAAAAGATTTATGGTGCTTTGTGTCAAATGAGCGCAACCGTATTTATACTACTTTACTATATACATAAAATGTTTTAAGGTATTCTTGAGTGAAATTTTATAGAGGTTTTATAGAAAATTTTCACACCTTTCCATAAAAGAAAACCAACAGAGAGTTTCATAAACTTTTCATCAACTTCCATGCCCTTCACCACTTCTTCATTCTTTAGGGAACTTCTTGAGCAAGGTGATTTTAAACTTATTAGATCGTGACATTGATCTAGGCCGTCTAGTTTAAAGTTAAGTTCATTGATGTGAAATTTCTCAAAACATATAGAAGTCATGCTTGACTTGTATCTATAGTGCTCTAAATATTTAACAAAAACCATATATAAATTTATAACAAATTCAATTACTCGATTATTGATTTACATCTTAACATCTCTAGTCATTCACATGTTGGATATTGTTCGTTTGTTTATTGATATACTAATGATCACTTATGCAATTTTGTTCATATAATGAATAATTATTAAATCTATTAGGTTGAATATTTTTTTTTAGAAAAAGAGAAAAAGACTTTATAATAATAATACGAAGTAGAAATAAAATTTTTAAATGATTTATGGGTATGTTTGACGAAAGTAACTGTTGCTGGTGCTGGAGATGTGCTGGTGCTTGAGATTATAAAAAGAGATTATTTTTATAAGCTACATGAAGTAACATTTGGTTTTAAGAGATTATGAAAGATTTTTTTTTTTAGAATCTCTTATAAGTTATGTCTGCCAAACATAACCTATACATACTAGAGATAGAGATTGTTATTTTATTTTAACGAGCAATTAGTTTATAAAGTTAGAGGTTAGTCGGTTACATTAGTTTTTTTAGCGTCAATTTGTATGCCTAAAGTTATTGCTATAAACAATAGCATTTCAAAATGCTGATCCGCATCTACACAACTCCACCAATCACAGCACTCCATTTCCACCACGCGGATCACAATCTAACGTCTCTCCTTACTCCACACCCTCCCAAGCCAACGATCTTTATTTCACTCCATCCTTTCCAGAAAACACAAACTCCCACCCCACCAATATATAAACCCAACCACCCTCACCCCCAATCCCACAAACACAAAACACAATCAATTAATCCAAACAGCCCCAAAAAAATCAAAAAATGTCAGGAAGAGGAAAGGGAGGAAAGGGATTAGGCAAAGGAGGAGCAAAGCGTCACAGGAAAGTTCTCCGCGACAACATCCAAGGTATCACCAAGCCTGCCATCCGTCGTTTAGCTCGTCGTGGTGGTGTGAAGCGTATCAGCGGTTTGATTTACGAGGAGACACGTGGAGTGTTGAAGATCTTTTTGGAGAATGTCATCCGTGATGCTGTTACCTACACTGAGCACGCTCGCCGCAAGACGGTGACTGCTATGGATGTGGTTTATGCTTTGAAGAGGCAAGGCCGTACTCTCTACGGGTTTGGTGGCTAGATTTAGGTTAGGGTTTGTTGTTATGGTTAGGTCTTTTAGGTACTGCTAGTAATGAGAAGATCTTGTTGATATATCTTTGTGTAATTGCAATTTGGAATGAAATACCAGTTTATTTTGTTGTCAATTTCTGTTGTTACATTTTTCAATTTGCAGATCTGTTCATTTGGGTATTTATATGTGGAACTTCTTACATAATTAATTCTGTAATGTAATTGGTTCTTCAGTTATTGTAAGGCGAAATTTGTTAAATTTGAAATTGAGCTTGATATAAAATTATTGGCAAAACACACTGTTGCTTTGTTATAAAACCAGGTAGCTGATTTGGTTTGGTTTTATGATAATTTAGTTGTAAAAACTTTTGCCTTTGACTTTTTGTTTTTCTTCTATTATCTGGGTCGTTATTCGTGAAGAATCATGTGGAACGAGATAAAGCATAACTCTAACCGACGAGTATAACTATACTTTTAAATTTGCCAAATCTATAAACAATAAATAGCGAAAATAGTTGGGTAGGGACCGAGTTGATTTTGATAAAATATAATAGGGTAAATTGCAAAAATGGGATCGAGACAAAAAATAGCGCAAAAAAGACACCAACGTTCCACATTTTCGCAAAATCGCCACTGAGAGGCCTTTTCTGTTAGTTTCATCGTTAAGTGCCATGTCACCGAGGGTATTATCGTCATTTCACTGCTTTAAGGTCCACATGACATATCACTATTGATTCAGGGACTAAATTTGCAAAGTTATTTTTATCTTTTATTTCACATCTACCACCACCACCACTCTCTACCACCACACATGGCATCATCATACTTCAAATTTTCACTGTTTTGCATTGTGGACGGGTCCCCTCTCATGTGCATAGTGATATATGGAACATTGAGACCCGCAACAACACGAAGTATATCAGAATCCAACTTCCCACCCGACACATCATTGACTATATGAGCCCCTTTCTTAATTGCCTCTAATGCAACTTCAGAGTAAAACGTGTCTACAGATAGCATCTTTCCTTCAATTTCGGGTAATTCAAGAATCTTTTCAAGAACAGGAATTAGCCTATCCAGTTCTTCTTCAACAGAAATCTTGGTTGCCATTGGACGTGTAGATTGCGCTCCTAGATCAATTATGTCAGCCCCTTCGATTACCATGGTCTTAACACGAGCTATGGCAGACCCCACAGAGTCAAACTTCCCTCCGTCACTAAAACTATCAGGAGTCAAATTCAGGATACTCATGACAGAGGTTTTCTTTGACCAATCCCATAAACGATCACCAACTGGTAAAACCCTCCTTAACCCATCTTTTCCTATCAAAGACTCACCCCCTAATTCTTCCCACGCTCCAAAAAGCCCATTTTTTGAAAAAGAATGCCAGCATACAACTGTATCATTTTCACTATCTGACCCTAATAAGTCAACTAACGGGGCCATAACGAACGGCCTCTCAAAAATTCTTTCATGAGGAACAGCGAGAATTTCAGAGTTAATTCTGTACTTCCCATAGAACAGTATATCCAAGTCAATGGGTCGTGGGCCGTACCTAATCCCTTTGGTTCTACCTATTTCCTTTTCGATTTTCTTGAGGACTGATAGTAACTCATGAGGGGCGAGCTTTGTAACAGCTCTAACAGCAGAGTTGAGGAAAAGTGGTTGATCAGTGACATAAGCAGGTTCTGTTTCATAGAGACAAGCATGTCTAGTTATTTCTATGCCAAATTTTTTCATCTGACTTAACGCTTCGTTAAAGTTATTAAGCCTATCACCAACATTGCTACCTAATGCAATTACAACTTCTTGTTCCTGAGAATGGACTTCTGTTGAAGTATCCGGGGAGGAATGGAAGAACGAAAAAGATGCTGCAGGGAGATACAAAAAAAATACTCAGTATATCAAGGCATACCACCAATGCAACGTCTAACTGGAAATATAGTTTAGCACAAAGTGATTTATTTATAACTATCAGTCTATCACTATTCTAACTTAATACAGAGACATATGAGGTAGCCTACCTCTATAAGACATGCAGGCACGAACGTGTGCTAATCTGGATGGTAATAGCTTCTTGAAAAGATTCATTTTGTTAAGATAAGAACCTTCATCAACAGGTCATTCAATCAAGTAATGAAGGAAAACCAGCAAAGCTCAAAAACAATTGTCGACAAAGATATGTACCATGAAAACTCAAATACTTCATTCACATTTCAATAAAAATGCACCACTGAAAATTTGTCTAGTTTAACAAAAATATTTTTCTAATAGTGTTAGTGTTCCATTATGTACGTCACCTCTATCACTACGAATTACATTTGAATTTTAAATTTTTGAATTTAAAATTGTATGCTACTTTTTATTGCAAACTATCATCTTCATATTTTCCGGTCACCGGAATCTGGGTTTGGTCACCGGAGAAGATGAAGATGAACGGTAAAGGGTGGTGGTGTTGGTTGTGTGGTGGTAGAGAGTGGTGGTGGTGGTAGATGTGAAATAAAAGATAAAAATAACTTTGCAAATTTAGTCCCTGAATCAATAGTGATATGCCATGTGGACCTTAAAGCAGTGAAATGACGATAATACCCTCGGTGACATGGCACTTAACAATGAAACTAACGGAAAAGGCCTCTCAGTGGCGATTTTGCGAAAATGTGGAACGTTGGTGTCTTTTTTGCGCTACTTTTTGTCTCGGTCCCGTTTTTGCAATTTCGTGAAACGTTAAGGACCATTTTTGCAATTTACCCAATATAATAAGTGTTTTGATAACCTCTGCCCACTAGTCATTTGTTTATCTGTATATATAAGGAATGTATGTTTAAGTTAATTAATATCAAAATGATAATCAATTATGGTAATTTTAGAGATAAATAAATGTTCATTAATTGCATTTTTTGATTTAAAAAGAAATAATGTCTTTATTAATTGCGCTTAATCCTTTGGCCAGTGGGCAGAGATAAGCAAAACCCATATGATAAAATCTCCGACAGCCATTTTTCTTAAAAACCATCGTATTCTAAGAATTTTTTCCAAATCGATCAAATATGCCTTCTAAAACGACTCGTAAACTTAACCGCATGTGGTGGATTATGTTTTTACCATCTGCTGCTGTAATGTTTATATATGTTTGTTACTTGCTTATTAAAATATGTCGGCGGCCTTTCGTAAACCAAGATCATGTGGATAGGCTCGTAAATAATGCTGATATTCGTATAACCGTGGTCGATGAGGTTGATGGGGCAGTATGTGATGGTGATCAACCTGAAACCGAGGAGAGCAACTATATGAGACGGGTAAGACCACGAATGATAATTGTGCGATTTGCCTAGATGACTTCATCAAGAACCAGCACATTGGAGTTGTCGTATCATGTCAGCACTCGTTTCATGAAGATTGCATTAAGGAATGGTTGTCCAAGAAACGAAGTTGCCCTCTTTGTCGAAAATCCATCCCTTCTTGATTTAGTGTGTCTCGTCAAGAATCAAGAATTCTAGATAAAAGACGGTAAAATTTGGGAAACTCGGTATGTTGTTTTTTAAAAAAGTTATTTTACTAGTCTTTTAACTCTTATTTAGTGAGTCGCGGTCACACTTTGAGGATTATTATTTTTTATATATTTATTTATTACTAGTATTTTTTGTATATTAACTAATAAGAAGTGGGGGACTTATCATATTGGCTCTTAGAATGTGTAATAGGTTTTTAACTTTTTATTATGTTAAATTTAAGATATGCTTTAAAATAATTTATTTAATGGTTTATTGATATGATAAATCATGATAAAAATAAAATAAAAGTATTTTGTTTTTTTTGTTTATACAAATTATTTTTTCGTGGCAGTAAAGATGGTTTCATGTATAAATTGCAAATTAAAATCATTCAGAAAAAAAAAAAAAAATAACAAAAAATAAAAATAAAAACATTATTTGATTCACGTTTAAACTTTATAATCACCTCTTAAAAGTAAGATATGATAGTCAGATTCAGACTTAAATCATCTTATAACAAACAACACATTAAGTTACACGTATTAACGGATTTGATTATTAATGCGTATTGGGTCCGGCTTTTTGTGTTCTTGCATGTTTAAACTATTAGAGGATAAGGCCCAAGCCCGATGTGTGGGGTTGTGTCCATTAGGGTTTCATTATGTATTGCCTATATATATCGTATCAATAAAATATATCCTCACGGGGAATTATGTAATCTAACATGGTATCGGAGCGGGTCTGATCCTCAGACCTAGGTGGCTAAGTTGAGCCGCCTCATATATCACCCTGTCAAACCCTAAAAAAAAAATGCCGCAACTTTTCTATCCACCATTACAACAGTTACTTGTTTTCTTTTTTTCCCAAGTTGTTCACTTTTTGAGATAAGCCAACGGCGCATCTGTAAGAAGGAAGAAAGAAGGAAATCAATGGTCGGAAGTTTTGAAGATTGCAAATTTTACTTTGGAATATTATGTCTCGGAACTGTTGGTGACATGTGGACCAGTTTAAGATTATGTTTGTTTAATACTAGTGCTGATGTCCACAACTCTTGGATAGTTGGATGAATGTAATTCCACCTAAGTTTGTCTTTGCTATCTATCTAGAATCCGTGATATGCAGATTCATATGCGGTGATGTTATTAAAAAAAAAAAAAAAAGTTGTTTTATTATTTGCTTGTTAGTCGATTGTTCGTACGGATTTGTTACCAGTCGACTAAAGTTGTCGACTTAGCTGACCGTTGGTACCAGTTGACTAAAGTCGATCGTTGGTAGGTTTTGTACGAGTCGACCAAAGTTGTGCTTTTACTACGTTAATGTTTTGTTTTTCTTTTCTTTTCCAGTTTACTACTCCAGTCCGAGCTTTCGCGATTTCGCCGCTCGGACTGCGGGGAGTATTAGAGGATAAGGCCCAAGCCCGATGTGTGGGGTTGGGTCCATTAGGGTTTCATTATGTATTGCCTATATATATCGTATCAATAAAACATATCCTCACGGGGAATTATGATAAACTACTCATTTCAACATCTTGAATAGAAGATATGCTTATTGTTTCATTAAAACTGATGCATGTGATATGAATTTGTAGGAATCAAATAAGGACTAACAACTAATAGGAATTACAAAAACTAAATTGTAACTCTTTAAGTATTTATTTTTGGGTAGGTTTAGATCTTCTAGTATCCTTTGGTCTTGGTGTCGTCAAGCCCTTCGGATGCCTGCTAAGATAAAGTAAACACGTTAGCCTCGCCTCGGGTGTAACCCCAGGACCAAGCTCCGGCGTGAGGATAAGTAAAAGGTTTTCCGAAAGGTGTAAGTAATAAATATAAGTGAGAGTGCAGTAAGTAAATGCTACCTTGATCTGAGTTACTGTGTGTCTATTTATACTACTTACTAATCATACCTGGTCGCTATACAAGTCGTTGTCTCTGACACTGTTCCCTCTGTATTGGCTGATACTGTCCCTAACAACTGTGCCTGACAGCACTGGAACAATAAGACAAGATGTCTTCAGGCTAAATGCCAAGGGTGACATCAGGTCATTGGTCGTGGGTCCTTCCGGATGCCGGACCTTGTTGTGTCCTTCGGCCCATCATGTCTTTCGGTGGACGGACCTTTCGGCCATATACGTCATCAATAACTTTAAATATAGTTGAATGATTTGTTATATTGAATGATTTGGAGTTGTTACATGAACTGAGTAGAAGATTACAAATTGATTAGCTAAAAAATGAGGTAAAACTATAATAGTATTTAAACGGTAAGTTGGACGAGAAAATCTGTTGGAGGTTGTTAACTAGCTTTTGTCTTCTCACGTGCCAATTATATGCCAACTTTTGACTTCTTGTTTGACCTCTATTTTGACGCATAAAATTTCGACCTATTTTAAACCAATCTTGTCCCAATATTAAGCAAGCACATCAAAATTTGAAAATTGGTTTAAATGACTTCTATGGATACCCATGTGGCATCTTCTGGTGAATTGTTAGACCTATGAAAAAAAATACTGCAGTTGCGTTGTGCACTTTGCCCAACAGTCTGTCCAAAATAGCCACTTGTTCTGCTTGTATGAGTCCTGAATCATCACAATGAGGTAGTGCACTGAGTTGTAATATGTGGAAAACATCATGAATTAGGGATTGAAGAGGCAAGTTCACCTTATAAGTTACCTTTCCCACTTTATCTTAAACTTGAAAAGGCCCAAAGTACTTGCGTGACATGTTATTATACTTTCCCACTCTCACTGAAACCTCGTGTGTGGCTGCAAGCCTACAACTTATAATGCACCCAATCACCCACCATTAATTATTTGTTAGTTCTATGCTTGTCTGCTTGTTGCTTGAGTATGTCTTGAGTACTTTTTAGATGAAATCTAAGCATTCTGGTAATCTCTTTTGTAGCTGAGAGGGTTCTATCTATTATGTCCACCCTACTGTCATCAGTCACATAGGGAATATGTATTGGGGTGTTTGGCCATAGAGAATTTCATAAAGAATAGTGTTCAACATTGAGGGATAGTTTGTATTATAACACTATTGAGCCAAATGATGCCATTTACACCGATATTTAGAAATTTCACAATACATACACCTCAAATGGCACTACAAGCTTCTATTACAAGACCTCTGTTTGGCCATTAGTTTGATGATGATAGGCAATAAAAAAAAGTAGTTTAAGTTGTAGCAACTTAAAAAGTTATTTACAAAAAAAAAAAAAAAAAAAAAAAAAAATGCTAATGAACTCCTTATCTCTACATGATATAATACTTTTTGGCAACCCACGAAGTTTGCAAATGTTATCAAAGAAGAGTTGTGCTACCTGAACTGCAGTAAAAGGATGTGCCATGGCAATGAAATGAGCATATTTACTAAGTCAATCCACCACTACCTAAATCACACACTTTCATTGAGATTTTGGCAAACCTTCAACAAAGTCCATAGAACTGCGAGACCATTCACTATTTGGAATATGCAAATGTTGTAGCAATCTTGGATAACCAAAAAGGTTTGGTTTACACCTTTGACAAATATCACAATCTCTGAACCACTGCTCAACTTCTTTTCTGAGACCTCTCTAATAGAACAATGAACACGTTTTTTGCATAGTAGCGTGAATTCCAACAGGACTATTGTGACCATGAGTTAGTAATTCCATTCTTAAATATGCATTCATACCAATCACGAGCTTCCTTTTCATTCTCAATTGTTGATTAATCCAAATATACTGATTTCCCACTATACTCCCTCAGCTGCAACCTTGTTATCACCTCCTTGAGTTCATAGAATATAACATATAACATTAAGTATACATGCGGAAGCGTATAGGATCATATAGAGCATAATTAATTAACCAAACAATAAATAGTAAACGTACCTCAAAGTTCTAACCAAACAAGAACTTAGTCTTCAATTCAATGATCAAGAACCCTAATTAGGGTTTATAAGGATTACACGAATAACCCCTTACCGTTTTGTTATTCAATCCAAGAATACTAACAATATTGTGTTAGTTTCACGTTCTTGTACACACGTAATATAACGTATTAAAGTTATGCAAGTAATTAAATCACAAAACTTAAACCAAAACCCTTTGTTTATAAAATCAAACCGATCGGTCCTATGAGGAGGGTTTTGTCAATCGACCAAAGAGAAAAACAAGAAGAGAAAACACTTAGAGATATTATGTGTACAAGAGGTGAACAAATAATGACCCTATGTGTTTGTTTATATAGTATGAATAACTTGGAGGACAAGTTAGAGTTGGATTGGGCTATGCCATCCCCAACGGATCAGCCTAAGGATCCCATAGGGATTCCGGAAGCTTCTCGTCCCTCTTTTTCATCTATAATCCTTGTTCTTTTTATATAACGTTCGTTAGTCATTTAGCTTAAATATTAATAAACGTTTAGACGTTTTGTGATAATTAATAAATAAATACAACATTTATATTTAATTATTAATCTTTAATACTAATACGTCAAGTGTGCAATCCCCTGATCTCGAGTTCGATCCTAACACACGACTATTATTCTATGTCTATAAAACTAACAGCTCCCACTTAGACATATCATAATAGCGTGATCACATCGGTTAGCGTCTAGCAAAACTTCGATGCCTCTAGTACAACTCGAGTAAGGCTCCTAGAAAAACCTTTTAATGATTTCTCATTATTATTATCCTTTTGTTACTAATACCACGTTAATAAGGATATGGATCAAAGTAATTCCTTAATTAACCATTTTGTTTCTCGTTGTTAGTGATTGATCAAGATTACCAAATCTTCTGAACATATTTAGGGAAGATCTTGGGCGTGGCCACGCAGACATCTTATCAACCCTAGAAGGGGCCCAGCAGTATTAAACTCCAAAAATAAATTTACGAGGAACAAATTCTATATTGACTATAAGCAAAACCCACGAACTTTGTAACACTTTCGAAAACAACCCTTATGACTACCAGTTACGAATAGCGTTAAGTTGTTCCACAAAATGTACTACCATAACACTTGTATCTTAAGTCCGAGAATAAATTCTCATGATTTACTTAATAACAAAATCCATAAAGTAACATCATGTAGTTGGGATAAGTCCTGTATTCGGTAATATTGAATATCATGTGAAATTGGCATGTCTACACATCAATATACTTTAAGTATATTATACCAAAACTCAGATTTATCTTAATTTAATAATATTCCCATATTATTAACCGACAACTGACAATTTATAATATTTATTCATGGATTAAACATGCAAACAGGACAACAATAATTAAAGAATGAAAATAAACATACCAAAATTCTTTATTTCATTAAAAACATAATAATTGTTTACAATATCCTTTATCCAAATACTAATCATAGTTATGCATGAAACTACTAGCTAAACGAAGCCCAATGCCATTGGCTAGTCCACTAAGCTTTTCTTTTAGTAAACCCTTAGTGAAAGGATCAGTTAAGTTTTCATCTGTGTGAACTTTCAGTAGATTAATTTCACCTATGCGAACTTGTTCTCGAGCATAGTGATACTTCTGTAGAAAATGTGTGGTGCCCTTCATGATTCCAGATTCATTGGCAAATATAATTGCAGCAAAATTGTCACAATACATATTAATATGTAATTCAATTGAAGGCATAACACCAAGCCCTGAAATGAATTTACTAATCCAAAGAGCCTCCAAAGCAGCTTCTGAAGCAGCAATGTATTCAGCTTCTGTTGCAGACATCACGATTGTACTATGCTTCTTGCTCTTATAGGTGTGTACATTGCCATCCATGTTAGTTTTCTTCTTGAAGAGCCACTTACTTCCAACTACCTTGGCATTAGGAGGAAGGTCTACTTTAATCCAGACTTCGTTATCTTTCATGGATTACATTTACCCTTTCATTGCAACTACCCATTTATCCTTTTCAGGACTATCAATGGCAGCTCTATAACTAGTAGGTTCATTAAGATCCCCTAGGATAGTTTCCTCACATTCAACGAAAAGACATAGATGGTCAGGTACACGTACAGTTCTAATAGACTTACGAATGGGAACAAATTCCGGTGGAGGACCCAAACTTTCAGGTTCTTCAGGAAGTACACTAGTGTTTTCTGAAGGTAATGCATCATCTTGATCATCTTCCAGATCATAGATTCTCCCACTGACTTCTTGAGATATTAAATCTTTTTCAAAAAGTCTCCATACCTAGTTTGTTCTCAGGTGGGTAGTAAAGTAGTAACCCATCGTTACCTTTGGTTATCCTACAAAGATACACTTTACAGATCTCTGTTGGAGTTTATCTGCTGAGTCACGTTTAACATACGCCTCGCAACCCCAAACCTTTAAATAAGACAAGTTCGGAACTTTTCCTGTCCATATTTCATATGGTGACTTATCAACCTTCTTAGTGGGAACCATATTTAGAATGTGAACCACAAAATCTAAAGCATAATCCTAAAAGGAAAAAGGAAGAGTAGTAAGATTAAACATGATCGCACCATGACTAATAATGTATAATTCCTTCTCTCAGATACACCATTTTGTTGTGGAGTATATGGAGATGTGAGATTCTGGAAAATTTGTAACACCCTCAAAATTTGGTACAACGGAAGACTAAACAAGCTTTCGGGGTGCTACGTGGATTGGTATCCATCACAAGTCATAAAAGAACGAGATAAAGTAAATATAACTAAAACAAAACTATGCGGGGTTTTTAAAGTTTACATTCATCCTAAATTTATCCAAAGTAAGGCCTAAAAGAAATAAACGTAGGTCAACAAATACATATCAGAGTTTGAGAAAATAGATCCTTAAACCACATTGCCAAGCCAAGCCTTCCAAACCAAGCATCCAAAGCCATAACTTAATTACCTGAGAAAACGCGCTAAAAGTCAGCTTTCGTTGGTGAGATCATATGTTTAAATTCTTAATTCAATCAAGTGGACATATACGCAAAACGCTTGCTAGCTAGACTAGGCCTCAAATCAATAAACCAAACCTATAGGTGCACACACTATAGTCCAAAACCAACCTAATCAATATGCATTCGCAAGGATGCGACATGCCCAACATTCGTAAGGATACGACATGTTCATGCATTCGTAAGGATACGACATGCGCTATAACCTACCTAGTTCTATAAGCATAGCAAGTTTTAAACAAAAAGCGATAAAAGTCCACATAAAACAATTTGAACGTTTCTCATCCCAAGTATTGAAAACAAAGTTCAAAAGTAAAAGTCGGGCTATGACTCACCTCAAGTCCAGATATCAGCACAAAGAAACCGGTAGAATCAAGATGTATCACAACTCAAAAGACGGCAACTACGGACTCAGCACTTCCTAACAATGTAAACTCTTTTTAGAACCATTTCCTCAAAATCAAATATTCCCAATCCCGAACGTATTCCTTTTTCATTTTCCAAAAATATATTTCTCGTATTATTCTCGTATTAGTTTGGCGTTTGGTATCCATGCGGGTGGAGGGTCGACACAACTCAAACCAAGATAACCACAACGAAAAATTATAATAAAACACTCTACGGGTCTAATATTGCCCCAATATATTACCTAAATAAATCATCGAAGTTTATTAAATCCGTCGACTTGATAATCCTCCATAATTATTTACTTAATATAATATTCCAAGATCATACCCAAAACCTAAGTCACATAGCACGTAGAATACTATATGGTAAGTATTTAAGTTAATAAGTTCCATAAATATATCGTTAAACTTACCAAATTCGTCAATTTGGTAAACCTCACGAGATATTTAGTAACTCATTGTCTCTCACTTCTACCGCAACCTATGGACGTCGTAGGATACAATACCCATTAATATACCCTTTTTATATAACTAAGTAGGTCCTATTTAATCCGTCGATCAAATAAGTTACGTGGTTATAGAAAATGAATATATTAACGTCACACATCCGTGACAAGAGTCACTAAATAAATACTAATATGGCCCACTTGGACTCAAGTGCCCTCGATCTCGTATAACTCGTATGTTCTCGTTTTATTTTCAAAAAGGCTTTTCCTTTCGTATAGTATTTTTAACGTTATAATTACATCGTCATTTATAATAGTTCGTTTATAATAACGTTCCCGACATTTATTATACTATTCTCATAGTATAATATTTATCGTTACATTATTATTTTATTGCTCGTGATCATTTTATTCTTAATATACGCATTTGTATAAATATATATACGTTTTCACATTTATATATTTATATAAATGTTTATATTATTAATATAAGTATTACGAGCTTTTAATATTAAGTTTGATTATTATTAATATCGATTTATAAAGATGAGTCACATGTCCGAGTCATCACTCTCGGCTCATGGTCCAAATCCAAGTGCTAAGACGCTTTGCCGAAATCAATCGTTGACTAGAAAGTCAACGTAACTTCGACTCGCATAACCATGGGTCCAAGTAATAATAATCAATACCACATCTCCGTCAATCGTCCCAAACACAAGCTACAACAATAGGGTCCGACTACGGCACCCGACTAACCTATCTCCATCGTTCTAATTTGACCGTCTCACAATCGGTCCCCAATATTACTTTTCGTCAACAACTCCACAATTACCAAAAATATCCCATTGTCGAGACCACAAAGGATCTCGACCCATCCAACGTATTCGGCCAAAAATAAAAATACCACAACAACCACAATATCAACAACATGGAACCAAACAAGAAGACATCAAGACACTCATATTTCGGGTTGGTTTACCAAGCCAAACCCGTGCCGAGAGACCCACT
>JARVZY010000954.1:0-26615 GCA_030686995.1 Artemisia argyi
AAATAGGAATTATCTTGTTATGTAAGCTTTTCGCCTATGTAACGGGCTGAGATATGGGATTCACCCATATCCGTTGTACTTAAACATTTTTTGGAGTAATATATTTACCGGGTCATTGACCTTTTACCAAAAAAAAAAAAAATCATTACTTACAAGACGGCGGATTGGGGGCTGGTTTTGGTGGCAGTGTTACTATTTGCATTGTTATCTCAAGGGTTGTTTTTTCAGGATGTCGTCGTTGTGTTCATTTTTGCTGTTTTCAGACAAGTGGAGTCGCTATTTTGGTACATACAGTGTTCTATTTCGCAGTCATATGGATATTCACCTTTGCCATTCAAGTGCATTTTTGGATTGGCTAAACACACCATCTGCTGCCTAAGTCTCATGTTTCATAGTAGGTGGACCATTTATAGATACTAATACTTGGATATTATTGAAAAACTGCTCCTTCCTCACCGTTTGATTGGAATAGTTGGGTCTCATAGAAGGTCAATGTATTTGTTTGGCGTGCTTGCTTGTACAGGCTGCTTAATTATATACTAATCTTGAAAACCGGGGTATTATGGTCATATGTGATTCGGCTCCTGAAACTCTTGAACATTCGTTAATAGGCTGCCCTCATGAGTCATGTCCTTCAAGTGTATGGAAGAATTTTTTTTCAGTTGGTGGTTGTTACAATTTCCTCCATCGCTTAATCTTCATGACTTGGTTAATTAATGGATATTATTTGGGTTCAAGTGCTACAAAGTGCCAAAAAGCTTTTTCAAGGCGTGATTTTTATTTCCTCATGGGTTGTGGAAATGGAGAAACGATAGTGTTCATGCCAGTCCTTTTGGGTAAGGTACTAAGGTGTACTAATAATATAAGCTTTTTCAAAAAAGATTTACAAAGTAGTGGACAGTAAATTGTTTACAAACTGTTAATGTAGAAAAGTAGTGATAAGAATTTGAAAGCTTGTAACAATAGTGAAGCACCTTTTTTTTATTTTATTTTATTTAGTTAGATACTCAAATGGGCATAAATCCTTTAAAGTTCAATATGAACATGACAGGTCATATTGATGTTTTTATGAGAAGGAAAAATATGTCGGCCTCTAATATGTCACTTTTATTTTACTTTCAAAATTTTAATCAAAATAACACTAACATGACCTATCATCATGTTCAAATGAAACATAAGAAGATTTCAATCTTAAATATAAACACATGACTAATTTATTGCGCGGAAATAATAACACAAAAGATTAAATTCATACAAAGTTGGGTCAAAAGATGCATACGATGATGCAAGGCCTATTTTAATCCTAAGAATGCAAGTTTACAACAATCCAAAAATACAATCAATTTAAAAATCAAAATTGTTACTTTCAATTAATCCTTATCTGTTCAAACTCCTCCCACGAGATGTCTTGCAAATTGTCACTTTCAGTCATTGTCGTTGATGAGTCTCGCTTGAATAAATCATTCCAACTCGGTGCTGATCCATCATGACTGTAAGAATGCGTACTTCCCGGAGATATATTATCCCAGGCCATATCACCAATAGATGGTGCTTGACCACTAACGTCTCCTACCTCATGGCTTAAGTTCCCATCGTTAATATAAGAGCTCCCTTGTCCAAGACTATACGAATGCGTACCTCTTAACGCTTGGATGTAGTAAAAAAGTTCATGGCTTAAGTTCCCATCGTGAATATAAAAGTTCCCTTATCCATGATTAAAATCATAATGACTTTATCCAGAATACCAACAGTCCAACAGAATTTTTTGTAGTTTTTCCTTGTCTGATGACCTCTCACATGAGCCTGTATCTTCACTACTTTCTTGCGAAGTATGAGGTAATCTTTGCGACCTTTCCAGCCTCGATACTTCTTCTGGATAGCTAAAGCTGCATTATGATGACATGCATTTCCATAAGTCAACTTTGATACTGCAGCAAGTCCGGCAATGTCACTTGGAAGGATACCATACTCATCTGCACCACCAGCACGTTCACGTTATTAGAGAGTCATCCACAAAGATTTCAAAAGCATCATACCTTCTCGCGTTATTAAAAAGATTAGACTGCTATTCTACCTACTTAGGTTTGTAATCATATATAGCACATTAACTTTTACAAAAACAAAACTTACAGAAAAAGAATACAAAGGTGTTTGTGGGTCTGACCAACCCGATCCGCCCATTTAGCCACCCTATGACGGCTTCCTTATGACGCTCGCGTTCTTACAAAGTTATAAATAAAAACGTTACTTTATAATATAAAAAGAAATCTCGCATGCTTAGAAGGTTATCCGCCACATTCTACTCGTCCAGGAAGCTACTATCTAGGGGGGGTTGGTGGGGGGGGGGGGGGGGGGGGAAGCCCACTGAAGTGTCTGGATAAGCTTATTAGAGGTTTTTGAGCTTATAGAAGGGGGATTTGAGAAGCCCTTTTGTTGTGGCTTATGGGCTTATATAAATATTCAAGCCTATTTTTTCACCTTTTCATTATAACCTAATCAAAACACTCAAATTAACTTATCATAAGCCATAAGCTACTTATTGAACATAAGCTTAGGAAAACACCCCCTAAATGAAAAAAAGAAACTGCATATTCTTCAGGACTCCATGGTAATTCTATTTGATCCATGTCTTTCTTTTGACGTACTAATATTCACTATAAACACAAATAAATAGAAAGAAGAAGATGCATGCATGCATGCATGGTATATGTTGATAATATTATAAAATGAAGCGGTAGTATAATAATGAATAGCTATAAATATGAATAGAAAAAAGAAGAGAATCATACCTGACGACGTAACGAAAGAAGAAGATCGATAGTTTAGTTCACGTACTTGATAAATGTTAAATAGGGAAAAACCTACGTACGTACTAAATAGGTAGCGATGTTAAATGTGTTGACTGAGCCAAGAGGAACGCGGAGTATTAATTATGCCTCGTGCTTCTAGAAACCTTCACAATTTTTCACAATGTTAAATAGGTAGCGAGGTGTTTATCGTTTCGTGTTAATCAGATTGAATTTTTTTTTCAAGCAAAACTGAAACCAACACCGAATTTATATTTATATATATATATTTTAAATTTGAACTAAAAAAGTTTACTAGTTATAATACCCGCACAGAGTTTTTTTTAATTTTTTTTTAATAATTTAATATTCTTAATTTTGGGTTTTAATTCATAAATTTTCTTTGACAAACGTGTTTTGGGTCACAACCGGCATACCGTTTGACCCTTACTAAATAGCAACCATATATCCCTAGACATGTTTGACTTGACTTTAGAACCCTTTACATTACCTGTATTACATTCGGCAGAAAAGTAGGAAGCTACTTGTGATAGATAGCCACCACATAGAACATCATCATCGCATTGCTCGTCCACTTTAACATCTTCATTTTGATCAATGCGATCACCTTTCAACAGAACCCGACAAGCCTTGACAAATCAAAGAATTACCACATTATCCAACTTTCACCTTTTCAACAAAAGTTTTTATTTAAAACAGTGGATTCCATTGCATATGTATATACGCAAGAAAAAGGTGATATATGCCATGAAAACTTACATGTAATGCTCCCCAAAGGCCAAGATTTTGAAGAGTGAAACCCTAGATTTCCATGAAGACGTTGGAGTGCCTTTTTAGTGTTCTTAAGAGCAAGATGATCATCAATCGTCGTGATCAAAGTTAACATACACTAAACCAAGTTTAATATACAAATCAATAACACAACTAACAATGGACTTGGTTAATAAATTTTTTTATGAGTATATATAATGAATGGTACGGTTGCTTAGATTTAGTAGCTTATGCAAACTCAGATTTATATAGACCGATCAGAGACTTCAGATTATATACATTAACCTAAGATTATATACATTAACCTAAAGACCAACTAAAAACAATTGAACAAATCCATGGTTCAACTTATATCATATAAAAGTTGAAAAAGATGTTTCTACAAAATTGTAAAAAGAAACCTGGAGATTTTTGAAGATCTGTTGCTCTTATTGAATGAGAAATCGTATGATGAATTTGATGGAATAAAAAACTTGGAGAATCGAGTATATATAAGGTATGAAGTCGGTTTATGTGTTTCTAAGAATTGTAATACAAGATAAATTCGTATTTGTATTGTATTAGGGAGTATGTATTTTTTTGCTAAAATTTACATTCTAGTCCTAAAAAATAAATAAAGATTAAAAAAAATGGAACTTACATAACACATCAACTGAATTGCAAAACACATCATATTGTATTTGTATTCATTGTAGCAAAACACATCCGAGCATCAAATAGAGCTTCATTAGGATTATGAGATAATGGGTCAGCCCATTCTTTTACCCAACACCATCATCGCCCTTTGATATATCTTTAATGCACAATTCGGCTCTAAAAGCTATGATAACAATCATTCTCTCCATGGTACATGCAGATGGCATAACCAGAGAATGTCTATAACCTCTGGTTGCTGTAACGAAGGCCGGTAAAATCCCTTTAAACGTTACACAAATAGAAATTGATGCCCCATATTACACTGTAGAGATAGCAAATAATTGTTATCCCACAAAACTACAATAAACGGTTTCGTAATATCATCATTCAAGAATGGATAATATAGTGTGGTCCTCCTCATGTGTAAATGGCATAACTTGAGGTGATGAAAACCACCTTACCCTACATGTCTTAGCCGATCTACCCGGTATAGACTTACAAATTAGTGACCATTTAGGGCCGTGTTTCTCGACGAGATTTTGCAACATCTCGTCCTCTTCAGGCATAAATGACCTTTGAAGTGATAAGCACCTTGACCAACATGACTGATCCGATCTACCCGGTATAGATATAATAATGAGTGACCAACAATTGGGGCCATGTTTCTCGAAGAGATTTAGCAACATCTCGTCCTCTTCAGGTCTCCATGGTCCTTCTATCGGATCCATGCCTTTCTTTTTACTATTATTCACTATATATAAACAGAAATAAATAGAAAGAAGAAGCCAAGATGGTATATATTGATGATATAATAAAATGAAGCGGTAGGTATAAAAATGATCAGCTATATATAAAAGAAGAGAATCGAACCTAATGACATCGCCAATCGTAAATGTACACGGTGCGCCACTCCTTTTTTCCTGCTAAGTCTGTATTTTGAAAGACTCGTTTTATTTTTCATTTTTATCACTCCAGACTCATCCGACTCCATAATCCGACGTAAACTTGCAAAGCAGAGGTGCACAACTTCACAACAACAAAAAGTTGACTAAAAGAAAGACTATAAATCATGCTCTGCAACACATAACGAAAGAAGAAGATGGGTAGTCTTTGAATGTTAAATAGGCAACTAAAAACCTACGTACAGTGTGTTGACAATGAGAGCCATGTTGGAAGATTGGTAAAACCTACGTAAAAACCTACGTACCCTAATAATTATGCCTCTTGTGCTTCTGAGAAACTTACACGAATTTTCTCTTCCTTCCTTTGTAATAATTGTTAAATGAATCGAAACAAAAGTGTCACTTTCGTGGGTGCAATAGGCCAATAGCAATTTCTCGCTTTTTATTAGAATAAAATATGCAGCAATAAGAAGACTCGTAATGGACTACATAATTCGAGTGGGTCCAACGAAATGTTAATTACAATTAGGCATTAGACAAAAGTACAAGGCATTGTCATTTGTAAATTGCTTGTGAAAAAAAAAATGCCTTTTAGCGGCATTTATTGCGACACAACTAGCAACGCATTTTACGTTAGCGACGTGTTTAGCGGCACTCGATGATAAGTCGCTGGAAACAAGTCGCTGATTTTTGCAACTTCTGAAACATGTCGCTAAACACATCAAGTGTAAGGAATTCCCATAATATGTTATAAATTTGCGACATAGGCTGTTTCGTGTCGCCATTTGGGCCACTATTTCATAAAAATTTCACTAGAGAAGTTGGTGCAAAAGTTGCTATATTTAGAAATGACGGTGCTCTTGTTGCCAATAATGTCACTATTTGCCTTGTGTGTACTATACCGTTCCATCAACACCATCTAATAAAATATGTAAAGAACCTTAGAAATAAAACAAATTTTGCAATATACATTTGCCTTATTAATTGATATGAATGTTTTCCGGCTAACTCGTCAATGTATTGTCTTACATGTCTTACAGTTGCCTTCAACTCCTCAGCTCGATTACGGAATCAATAATTCTGAGTTTTTTTTTTTTTTTTTTTTTTTTTTTTTTTTTTTTTGGTAAAAGGTCAACGACCCGGTAAATGTATTATCCAAAAAACGTTTAAGTACAATGGAATGTGGCTGAAGTACCACATTAACCTCAAGCACAGGCGCTTGATAAACAAGTGTTTATGACAGGCCATAAACACAAACCAAACCTAGCTAATTACAAAGTAACAAAATAGGTATAACAGCAAGACAAAATATGAGATGCGAACATCCCACATCCACCTAGCAGCAAGAACCGTTGAAGTACATAGAATGAGGGTGCAATCCCTCACCACAGTCCTAACGGACAACTTATAGCCATCACATATGAATCAGTTCACAAGATGAATAAGAATTCATAAACACTAAGCATGATGACGAGTAGCGTATGAAAATAGGATTTACACACCCTAACTTCCAGCATATACACTCACGAGACCCCAAGATGAATAAGACTGCAACTGTTCCATGATCGTGTACATGTGGTTATGAACAAGAGTCTCAAAAAACCAGCAGCCAAATCAGTCCCAAAACCTCCAGCAAAACTTCCATCTCTCCCTTAAACCCACTTCCAAATGCAATCAAAAACCAAACCAAAACGGGTTAACGTGCAGATAAAGCGTTAATCACACTACAATCCACCAATCGACCCTATGAAAAGGGACGATTAATCTGCAAATCAATATTACCAAAACCCTAAAAGGGTGTCGATAAAGCTTCAAAGGATATAGCAGCATCACCAAACAACCCATACGATCGACCAGAATATAGACAATATAAACCCTACAAACGATTACAAAATCGTTTAGGGTTGTGAAACCAATAAAATGAAACCCTTAATAGATTAGGAATTATAACCGTGAAGGATTTATATAGAAAACAACCAAACTCGAAACCCTCATAACCCTAAAACGATCAGAAGATCGTAATGAGTATTAAGGGATCGACAGTTAGGGTTTTCTTGATACATAAACGTGTAACGATTTTATAAAAAGGCTTAAAAATCTCGCAGCCGCCACCACTAGAAAGATAATCACAACATAATCGATTGCATACCATTTATAACGGATTAGATCGCGTCATAAAAGGTAGAGATACGATTTAGGCTGTTTGATTTTGATCGGAAAAGGCATGGTAGTGGCGGCCGGAAATCGACACACATGGGGAGAGAACTTTTAATCTGAGTTCCTAATATTAGTTGGTAATCAAACGGATATGACATACACGTAAGGGAACAAAAGATAAAAGAGAGTACAATATGTTTTTAGAAAGAGCTTATCTTGAAGACCTTTGAAATTTGAAGCACTATAATGCCCATAACAATCAAATGATTTTTTTTAAAGAAAATTATAAATAATGAATAAATTAGTATATATGCATCTTATTATAAATAAATATGTTACTCGTATCTAGGGGTATCAGTAGGGTCGGGTTGACCCGAACCCGAACCCGAACCCCGATAAGGCTTTTCGCGTCCAGTTAAATCAGGTTTAAATATCTTGTCGTATCAAATGAACTCTTTTTTCATTTAGAAAGATGTATTTGTATTTTAAGTCTTGTTTATATTTCGCATCATAAGACCAAAATTATCAAGGACGTTGTTAGCAAGTTGTTTATACGTTTTTAATTTAGCAACTTAACTAGCATCTTTTTGTGGATGTCAGTGGTGGCTCAAGGGTAGGGGTGTATCGAGCCGAGACAACTCGCGAGTAACTCGAGAATGAATCGAAAAATACTCGATTCGAATCGATTTTAAACAAGTTGAGCTCGAGCTCGAGCTACTCGTGTAAGATGTCGAGTCGAGTTTGAGTTCTAAGTTACTCGGCTCGTGAAACTCGCGAGCCTTAACGAGCTATTCTAAAATTACATATATACCCTTTATTTACACATATATTTACTTTCCATTTTCTTTCATATAAAAGGGAAAAGTTAAAAACCCTAAAGTAATACCTTTACACCAAACATTTTCTGTCATCCTTTATCTCAACCAATCGATTCCACTCTTAGGTAGCTACTGTATTTTTTTTATACTTAACTTCATAAATTTTATGTACTCTGTTAATATATGGAATTACATATACTCTCCTCATTCATAAGTTTTGATATACTCTTAAATAAAAGAAACCAATTCTTAATGCTCTAAAATATATTTAATTTCAGAATAATGATTCCATGATGAATTGAGGATGGTCGTATTGTATTGTATATTTCATTAAGATTCTAGTTTTATTTTTTTATTAATATAAAATATGTTTGATGCATTTATTTGGTTTGAGTAAGCTAATAAATAACTGATATTATTTGAAGGTGTGTGGTTAGTTACGGCAGGAGAGACAAGGTTACGCGATGTCCCACCATTATGTGGTGTGGTTAGCTGCGGAACTATCGGGCATCAAAGGGTGTTTTCGTGAGTATGCGGTTCTTGGGGATGATGTGGTGATTGCACACCTTCAGGTGATACTGCAATTGATATATTAGTATTGGATAAACCCGAGGTATGAATACCTTATGCAGTTTTTTCATGTGATTACTTTCTGCTATTTGGATGAGTCCATATTGTAAGAAGCCTTGTGACAATAATGCTTACTTTTTAATATTACATGTTATGTTTTTTTATTAGATCTGGAATCATTTCCAAATTACGGGTCATCATCTCAAGGTTTGGGGCAAAACGGTTCTACTAGTCAAAGAGTCGCAACAGGAACGTCAAAAGACAACCCGAGTTTAGAAGATAATGAAATAAATCACACAACTAATAATATCGGAAATTTGGAAGAGGAGCAGGAGGAGGAAAGTTCTCATTTCAAATGTAAGAAATGGAAACAAACTTCTCTAGTTTGGTTAGAGTTTAAGAAGATTAAACTACCTGATGGGACGGAAAAAGCAGAGTGTCATCATTGTAAGAGCAAACTTTCTGTACTTGCAAGCGGAAGTACTACTCATCTTGGAAGGCACTTAAAAGGTTGCACCAAATGAGCTATCTATCAAAAGCAACAACAGATGATTACTTTACAAGTAGTTGATCCAGATAGCATGTCATAAGTTATGACTCCTGCTCTTGTAGATGGGAGATTTGCTATGATGAAAATGAGAGAATCCATGGCACATTGGATTCTCATGCACGAACACTTTTTTAGCATTGTCGAAGAGGAGGGATTTAATATGATGCAACAACGTGGAATGCTTCAGTGGGAGCATACCTCGCGAGCCTCCATCAAGAATGATTGTGTGCAAGTGTATGAAATAGAAAAAAAGAAGCTAAAGAATTACTTGAAAGGAGTTAGTAAGATTAGCGTCACTACTGATATGTCGAAGTCAACTAATCAAAAAATAGAATACATAGTTCTCACAGGGGATTTCGTTGGTTCTAATTGGAGATTACAAAAACGTTAATGCTCACCATTAAATCAAACTAAATGGATGGTGAGAATTGATCCCTTAGTATACAACAAAAACTTAGTCCCTAAAATAACTCACCTTCAAAAGATATATATAATTATTCATCTAAAAAGATATACATGAAATTCTTCCTACATGCATAGCGGCTTTATATTTATGCCCATTTGAGTATCTCAAAAAAAAAAAAAAAAAAAAAAAAAAGTGTTTCACGTATTGTTACAAGCTTTTTAATTCTTATCACTACTTTTCTACGTATAAATAGTTTGTAAACTGTAAAACTAGGCTTGGAAATAGTAAATAATTAAGGGAGAATTTCATATATATCCTTCTCTAGATGAATAATTACATATATATCATTTATATAAGTTTTTGATGCATAAAGTACAATAATTTTATTGCATCAAATAGATATATATGTAATTTTTAAAATAAGCAGAGACATATATGTAAAAACCTCTCCAATATGTAATACATAAGTTATAAGTTGTTGAAACATAGTGTGGGTAAAAAGGATTTTTCACCCTGGTAAAATATATCACACTAAAAACGTTGAAGTACAAAGGATGGGGTGAGTCCCCCATCTTTAGCCCGATCAGGGCGACAGAAATGCACAACATGCATGTGAAACTTACATCATCACAGTCCCAAATGACACTTATAAACTCTCAATATAAGCATCAAAAGCATACTTATAACTTAACAAAGTGAAACTACCAATAATGACTAAAGTACAAAAAGACACTACAATATTACTCAAGTAAAAGCACTTGAGGTTCTACATCATTATGGCAATCCACATTATCTTCCACGCAGAAATCACGTATGATATGGCCTGACTGAACACCAAAATATAGTCCGCAACCACATACCATAGGAATCCCACAACTTGCCACAATAACCAACATGGCCACCAAGCAAAAACATCCAAACGCAATAACGTATAGTTGAACCAATGTAATAGTAGCCCTAAAGTGAACTAGATCAGTTTAGAACAACGTATACCTTGCGTACCCATACATCGTAATCAACTCCCAACGAACAGTAAAGATAAACACCATAATAAACCATTAAACATCAGGAATGAAATGATCAAATTCTTTGGTTGAAACCAAGGTTGCAAAAATCGTGAATCAGTAGTGAGGCGGTCGACCACCTTGTAGCTTGTAATCGGTCTAGGCGGGATTAATCGGCGATTAATCGGATTAGCATTTCTGGCAAATTTTGGGAATTTCCGGAAAGTTTTGGGTATTTTTAGCGAGTTTTAGGTATTTTCGGCAATATTTTTGCTAAAATACAACGTGTAATAAATTTATACAATAACTATAAGTGATTATAATAAGTATTCGGTGAGTTTTGGGTACTTCCGACAAGATTTGTAGGTTTCCGGTAAGTTTGACCACCATTGACTGCCATTGATCGACTTTGACAACGGTTGACCTATTTGTTAGACCCAGTTATATAAATCAGCAAGGTTGGTAGTCCTGTAGCGCTTAAGCGGTGATTAATCGGCCTTGTAGACTTTTTTTGCAACACTGGTTTAAACATAATGTGAATTTAGTAAGAAATACTATGTCTAATTCTTTGGTTTTGATTTTATCTAATTTTTGTCGCTGTTTCACAAATTTGTCGCTAGATAAGTTGGTACAAGAGTTGCTATATTTAGAAATGACGGTGCTTTTGTCGCCAATGATGTCACTATTTTCAGTGTGTGTATTATACCGTTCCATAAACACCATCTAATCAAATATGTAAAGCACCTTAGAAATAAAAGAAATTTTGCAATATACATTTACCTTATTAATTGATATGAATGTTTTCCGGCTAACTCGTCAATGTATTGTCTTACATGTCTTACAGTTGCCTTCAACTCCAGTTCGATTACGGAATCAATAATTCTGAGATCCTAACTATATTATAAATACTGATATTGAGCTAGTAATCAAACGGATATGACATACTCGTAAGAGAACAAAATATAAGTGAAAGTACCATATATTTTAGAGAGCGCTTATCTTGAAGACCTTTGAAGCACTATAATGCCCATAACAATCAAATGAAACCTTTTTTTTTTTTTTTTTTTTTTTAGAAAGATATATCTGCATTTTAAGTATTGTTTATATTTGTACCATAAGACCAAAATTATCAAGGACGTTGTTAGCAAGTTGTTTATACGTTTTTAATTTAGCAACTTAACTAGCAAGTTGTTTATAATATGAAAAAAGTTCAATACGAAACAAGATTTTTTTTAAAAACAAATCAACCAATCTTGACCATTGATTTAACTTTGATCTTGTGGCTAGATTTAATCATTATTTAAATTAATAAAATACTAGGGGGTCGTTTTTGTAATTTCTCACTCAACCAATCATATGTTTCTACACTCACTCACACACGCTCACCATTTTACACACACTCTCTTCCTCACCAAACACACACAAACTACCATAAGTCGTCATCGATCTGTCATATCACCATAAACCGTCACCGATCTATTTTTTCGGTGAGTTATTTTTCCCGATGATTGTATGTGTGTGTGTGAGGTGGGGGCGGGGGTGACGGGATTTGTGGCGGCCGGAAAAAGTCTTGACTGGGAATGTGTTCAGATTCGCCCATTTTGGAAATGAGATGTGAAAATGAAACTGTTGTGGAAATGAGAAAAAAAGGTTCGATTCATTGACGATGTGTTTTTCTTAAGATGATGGTCATTAGAAGAAGAAGATGATGTGTTAACTACTTCTTCAAGAACCCACTGCAACAAATCATATTTTCCTCACATATAAATCTCAGTTTGTATTTAATTTGTTTTAAAAAGAGAAGTGTTTTTTGAACAAAGAGAGTGTATGTGTGGGAAAAGGAAATAAGGTAATAATTCACTTTACAAACAACAGTAGTTAAAAATGAAGTAAATTATAAAGGTTAAGATGTGAAAGTGAAACTATTCTGGAAATGAGAAAAAAAGGTTTGTATTTTGGTGGGAGGATTTTTGTGTTTTGTTTTTTGTTGTAGATGATGAGGTATTATGTGGATGTGGTTTTAACTTTTGATTGATGTTTTTTTCTTCACTAGATCGGGATTTGGTGGGATGTAGCATTTGTGCTTTGTGTGTCTAAGTTTAGATATATTACAATGAATCTCATGGGGATGCACCAGAGAATCCCATGGGATTCATACAGAATCCTATGGGATTCACAATGAATCCCATAGGATGCACCAAAAAATCTCATGGGATTCATACTTAATCCTCTGTGATTTATCGTCTTTTTACGAATCCTGTGGGATTTCTTTACGAATCCCGTGGGATTTATTTTGAAAAAAAAAAATCGTCTTTTTACGAATCCTATGTGATTTTTCTAGACTGAAATTTTGAAAAAAAAAAAAAACATCTTTTTACGAATCCTGTGAGATTTCTTTACGAATCCCGTTAGATTTTTTTGGATGGAAATTTAGAAAAAGAAAAAAAAAAATCGTCTTTTTATGAATCCCATGTGAGTTTTACGAATCCCATGGTATTTTTACGAATCCCGTGGGATTTTTCTGGACGGAAATTTTGAAAAAAAAAATCATCTTTTTACGAATCATGTGGGATTTCTTTACTAATCCCGTTAGATTTTTCTGGACGGAAATTTTGAAAAAAAAAATCGTCTATTTATGAATCCCATGGGATTTTTACGAATCCCATGGGATTTTTTACGAATCCCGTGGGATTTTTCTGGACGGAAATTTTGAAAAAAAAAAAAATCATCTTTTTACGAATCCCATGGGATTTTTTACGAATCCCGTAGGATTTTTTTGGACGGAATTTTGAAAAAAAAATTAGTCGAAAGTATATAACAATGCATATCTATAGAAAGATAGTTTTTTTCTCGTCGCGATGGTGTATTTTTCGTAGCTTGAAGATTTACCGTTTGCAAGATATGTTGTTTTAAAAAAAATGTGGAAACTGGTTTTATATTAAATGAGCTAAAATGCCAATTTTGCCCTCTCTTTTTTATTTTTTTATTTGATCTTAGCCATTAGATTAAAGGTGGATGGATGGTTGAGATTGAGTTATTTGTTTTTTAAGTGATACTTGTTTTGCATAGATCTCACCTCTTTATAATATAGCTTAAGCTAACCGAGGCTTTTGATATTTTATATTTGTGTCCCATGCAAACACATAAAGCAAACGATAGTGAACCATGAGTGACTTCATCAACTTATCCCCATCCCATCAATCCACCACAAAAACCTCTTTATTTGCTTCCTAACCAAGTTTTCTTTTCGCTTATTCTATATATAAATCCCCATGCACCACTTCATCATCTAATCAAACTCACAAAAATCATTACACTTACTTATTCAGAATATGGCAGATTGGGGTCCGATTTTGGTGGCAGTATTGCTATTTGCATTGTTATCACCAGGGATGTTGTTTCAGATGCCAGGACGCCGTGGTTGTGTTGATTTTTGCAGTTTTCAGATAAGTGGAGTCTCCATTTTGGTTCATACGGTGTTTTATTTCGCGATTATATGTCTATTCACCTTTGCAATTCAAGTGCATGTTTGGATAGGCTAAACACACCATCTACTGCCTAAGTCTCTTGTTTTATAGTATACTAATACTTGGGTATTATGATTTCCAGATGTTACTCATATATTGGAAAGCTGCCTTTTTTTTTTGGTAACCGTGATTTCCGACCTTTTGGCCGACTAAAGCTGCTCCTTCCTCACTGCTTTAGGAAAAGGTTTGATTGGAATAGTTTTGTCTCAAAGAAGGTCAATATATTTGTTTGGCGTGCTTGCTTGGATAGGCTGCCTAATTATATACTAATCTTGAAAACCGGGGTACTTTAGTCATATGTCAGAGATGTGACTCAGCTCCGGAACCTCTTGAACATGCATTAATAGGCTGCCCTGATCATGTCCTTCAAGTATGGAGAAATTTTTTTCAGTTGGTGGTTGTTGAAGTTTCCTCCATCGCTTAATCTTCATGACCTGGTTAATGGATATTATTTGGGTTCAAGTGTTACAAAGTGCCAAAAGCTTTTTCAAGGCCTGAATTTTACTTCCTTATGGTGCTTGTGAAAATGGAGAAACGATATTGTTCATGCCAGTCCTTTTGGGTAAGGTGTGCTAAGAATTTGAAACTGTTTATAAAGTAGTGGACAGTAAATTGTTTACAAACTGTTAATAGGTATAAAAGTAGTGATAAGAATTTGAAAGCTTGTAACAATGCAAGTGAAACACTTTTTTGTTGAGCTACTCAAATGGGCGCATAAATATAAATACTTTAAGACTATTTTATTGCTTATAACCAAAACAATAACACAAAAAATTCATGCAAAGTTGGGTCAAAAGATGCATACAATGATAGAGGCTTATTTTAATCCATAAACTACCTGTGTACAAGAAACCAAACATATAACAAAACTCAACAAATCAATTGTCATTTGTCACCATCCGTTTCCTTGTACTATGCTTTTGACGAGACTTCGGCTGCGTTTGTTTTTTTTTTTTTTTTTTTTTTTTTCCAGCCTCTTAATGGCCACTATGTCTGAATCGGTCAGACATTTTTCCCGTTCAAACCGTTTTTTTTTTTTTTTTTTTTTTTTTTTTTTTTTTTTTTTTTTTTTTTTTTCGTTCAGACGCATTCAGATGCAGTTATATCTTAATGGTCAAGACTTGAGAGAGGTGTCTTAACGCATCTGAATGCTTCTTGTTGACACAAAATAACCCCAAAAAAAAAAAAAAAAAAAAAAAAAAAAAAAAAAAAAAAATCCCGTTCAAACATGAGTTTTTTTTCTACGTTTAGATGCGTTCAGATTCAGACATTTACACATCAGATTCAGATTCAGACGTGCGGTTCAGATTTAGATTCAGACCCTCTTAATAAACAAACACCACCTTCAGAAAAATCGTTCCGACCAAACTCGCTCCCCACGAATTGTTGCACACTGTCATTGTCAGACGTCAGTCATCATTGGTGACGAGTCTCATTTGTATAAAGCATTCCAACTCGGTGCTGAATGATCACGACTATAAGAATGCGTATCTCCCGAAGACATATTACCTCTCACCATATCACTAATAGATGGTGGTTGACCACTAACCACGCCTCCTACGTCATGGCTTGAGTTCCCTTCGTGAATGAAATTTTGTGATCCAATCTCGCCCCCCACGAATGCTTGCACATTGTCACTGTCAATCATCATTCCTGACGAGTCTTGTTTGTTTAAAGCATTCCAACTCGGCGCTGAATGATCACTACTATAAGAATGTATACCTCCCGAAGACATATTACCCCTATCCATATCACTAATAGATGGTGGTTGACCTCTAACCACGCCTCCTACCTCTTGGCTTGAGTTCCCTTCTTGAATGGAATTTTGTGATCCAAACTCGCCCCCCACGAATTGTTGCACATTGTCACTGTCAATCATCATTTGTGACGAGTCTTGTTTGTTTAAAGCATTCCAATTCGGCGCAGATTGATCACGACAATAAGAATGCGTACCTCGTATAGGTTGAGAAACATTATCCATCGCCATATCATCAATAGATGGTGCTTGACCACGCGCTGACCCCAAAGCCACCAAGTAGTTCTTTGTTTCACCCTGTATTTTGGGAAAAAAAAATAAATAAATAAATATTAACAAACAAACAAAAAAATAATAGGTGGCCTAGTAGTATCACGAATTATCAGTTTCATAGTAAACTATAATACTATACTAATACTTGAATGATTATAAGTCGAATGGTATATGCACGTATGCTACCAAATTTCATAAGTAAAACTCTAAGTTTATCTTCTCAATTTCAGCATGATAAATACATACGTTGTTTCGGTTCACACAAGTTTGGACAGGTTCACGTAACTCCTTACGCGAATCATAATATATCGCTACCATGTTCGGTCTATATCGAAATAAACATCAATCTATATGGAGGTTAAGAACATGCAGGTCGACAATATACGAAGTTCGGCGGGTGTTGATGGGAAAGAGTGTAATCGAGTCAAGCCGAGCTTGAGCTCGATAGGGCTCTTAGTGCGAAGCCAGAGTTTCTAGGGGTTTCTTTCGCGGTTCTCTCCTAGTGGTTCGGTCACGGGGCATACCCGTTTTGATGGTTTAACTCGAGGGTTGATTTCAAGTGTGGTGCCGTTTTTAAAAAAAATAATAATAATAAAATAAAATAAGTCATTCATCCAAACTTCCAGTTTTAGTTACGTTTATAAGACTTACAATAGTTAGATCTTCATTAGTCTTCGAATTCAAAACAGTGTCCCACCTTAACTCACATGTCTTATCCGATTTACCCCGTAAAGACTTACTAATCAGTGACCAGTTGAAGCCGTGTTTCTCACAGAGATTTAGCAACATCTCGTCCTCTTCCGGCGTAAATGGCCGATAAAGTGATAACCACCTTACCCTACATGACTGACCTGATCTACCTGGTATAGACTTACTAATTAGTGACCAATTGGAGCCATGTTCCTTGACGAGATTTATCAACTTCTCATCCTCTTTTGGCGTAAATGAATTATGAAGTGAATACCACCTTAACTGACATGACTCAACCGATCTACCCGGTGTAGACTTACTAATTAGTGACCAATTCTCGCCATGTTTCTTGTAGAGATTTAGCAACATCTCGTCCTCTTCAGGACTCCATGGCCTTTCAATCTGATTCATGTATTTTTCCATGTATTTTCTTTTGACTATTATTCACTATAAACAGAAATAGAGTATATATAAAGAAGAAACTAAGATGGCATGTATTGATAGACATAAAAGAAAGAAATTGCTATTGCACCCGAGCAGAAACAACAGGGAAGTGAAAGCTTCCCAGAAGCACGAGGCATAATTAATACTCCGTGTTTCACCTATCTTCCCACATGGCTCATAGTCACCTCAAAGTCAACACACGGTATTCTTCATTTTTTATTTATTTATTTATTTTATTTTTTCGCCTGTTTAGAATTTATTTAGTAGTACTTGATTAAAACTAGAGTTAAGTCCGTATAATAAAAATGAACTTTTCATAGTCAATTTTATTAATAAGTTAGATAATAAAACATGTTTTTTAAGGGTTGAGCTAACATATGTCCATCGGGCACGTATTAACGTGTTAAAAAAAGAACTATTTTGGTTCATTCAAGTGAAAATTATGTTCAAATACAACAATTTATTACTTTATTTAATATACATATAACGCATTTTTTGTTAAAAAAAATGTTTGTGTTTATTAATTACACAGTAACTTGTGTTTGGCGGGCACTTGTTAGCAAAAAAACAAAGATCCAAATCCACGACAAAAATAAAATTTTATAGATATTTTTCTTTATAGGTTTAACTAAAGAAAAAAACATTTGAAGAATTGACTTTTGAAAGTATTTGTGAAAAAATGCTTTGAGAAATGGCTTGAATGTGCAGTCAAGGCCGGATACATGAACATATTTGAAATACTTGAAGAAATCTGCCTGTAATTGTCGTTATTGGAGCGATTTGGTGAAGTTTGATATGTTGATAACTGGATATATACATACGTTGTTTCTGTCCACACAAGTTTGGACAGGTTTAAGTAACTCCTTACGCCAATCATACTATATGGCTACCATGTTCAGTCTATATTGAAATAAACATCAATCTAGATGGAGGTTAAGACTTCAGAACATGCAGGTCGACATAAATACACAAAGTTCGGCTGATGTTGATGGGAAGGGATGTAATCGAGTCAAGCCGAGCTCGAGTTCGGCTCGAAAATTATTGGGTAGGCTCGAGCTCGATGAGCTTTAATCATCTAGGCTTGAGCTCGACTCGAAAATTATTAGGTAGGCACGAGCTCGACGAGCTTTAATTATTCAGGCTTGAGCTCAGCTCGAGTAAGATTTGAATAAGGCTCAAATTCGGCTCGAAAAACTCGAAGTCAAGTAACATGAGGGAAATATCATTCATCCAAACTTCCAATTTTAGTTAAGTTCATCAGACTTACAATGGTTGTTCTTAATTTCCGCTTCACAGTCTTCCACATTAACTCACATGTCATTGCCGATTTACCCGGTATAGACTCAGTAATTGGTGACCAATTTGGGGTGTGTTTCCCGAAGAGATTTCGCAACATCTCGTCCTCTTCAGGACTCCATGGTCCTTCTATCGGATCCATGTCTTTCTTTTGACTATTATTATTCACTATATATAAACAGAAATAAATAGAAAGAAGAAGATGCATGGTATTGATGATATAATAAAATGAAGATGTTAATAGATAAAAACAAAAGCGAGAAATTGCTATTGCAACCGAGTAGCAACAACAGGGAAGTGCAATATTTTCTTCGATTGAGTTGACCAATATTTTCTTCCTACAGGGTTCATAGTCCACTCCAAGTGAAACACACGGTACGTTTTTTTTTTTTTTTTTTTTTTTTTTTTTTTTTTTCGCGCACGTGCGCAAATATATGAATGAAATTTCCCCTTTTTAATGTTCATATAATAAAATGAATTAAGTTAAAAATGATTTTTATTTTAAGTACTACGTGATTAAAACTAGAATTATGTTCATATAATAAAATGAATATTTCATGGTCAATTTATTATAATAAGTTAGATGATGAAACATGTTTTTTGTAAATATTACTAGTATTACCGTTTGAATATCCAAATCATTTAAATCCTTTTAAATAATTTCCACCTGATTTATTTCTTTTTTACCAAATTAAACAATTTACACATAAGTTCATTAATCAAAAGTGATCTTCTCCAACAAACCAGTTTGCATAAATATGACTATGCTCGAACAAACCAGTTCATTGAATATAAATAATTTCCACCTCATTCAACCCGTTCCCATAAGTATCTGCTCCAACAAAACCCTATCAAATTAAAGCAAAACCTTTAATATAACACCTAAAATCTAATTATCATATTAGTAACAATAACATAATAACAATCCCATCACAAGTATAATGAAAATAAAACATATGGCATATATGTACCTTATGTTAAATTTTACTAGCTAATACAAATATCCTAACACATACAATATGTTAAAGGTTATAAATAAACAAGTTTCAAAGAGTTCAAAACTAATCCCATGTTCGGTTACACATATATTCGGTCAATAGTATCAACGTCTACTATTCTATAAAATGCTGATGTGGCAGCACTTTACCCACGACACCATACAATGGCACCACAGGATACGCGTGAAACACTCTTTAGTTGAGATCCTCAAATAGACATAAATATAAGGATTAGGTGACTATTTTATTGCTTATAACCAAAGTACTAACGCAAAAAAGTAAAGGCATACAAACGTGGGTCAAAAGATGCACACAAGGCTTATTAGTCCATGAGAAAAGTTCAATGAAGAACAAAAAATATCTAAAGATCAAAGCGCTCCATCTCAGCCATTGATCTATCTTTCATCCTATGGTCATGATTAAATATCCGCATTCTTTTTCAGTTAACACAAGGGTAGTTTTGCTCTCTCCTCATTTAGTCACGTATCTCACTTGTAATTCTCTCACCCTACCCAATTCTCTCTCAATAACGGTTTCCCCTTTTTCAAACCCTAATCCCCAACTTCAAAATTGATCTTAATCACTTCTATTCAATGGAAATACGACATGAAATTACACTATCTAGAGGTGAGCCGTTGCGCCAATCATCTTCATTTCCGGTTGCCAAAATGTGAAAACCTTTGCCTTCTAAAGATGTCATGAAATTAGCAGGTTGTGACATTAATCTATATGTTTATACTTCAATTGTTTACTTTAACTAAACTAGGACATTATATTCTTGCAGGTATCAAAACTTGGTTCCGTTAATGTCGAGAAAATGGTGAATGTTAAACGTTATTCTCATGTCATGCATATCAGCTCCACGTTAAATGCTTATTGTCACAAATATTGCATGGACGATTCAGTCAAACATGGTTATGATTGGCAATTCAATAGGCACAGGTAAAGCTTTATTTGCTGGTATTTGTGTTTTTTTTTTTTTTTTTTTTTTTTTTTTTTTTTTTTTTTTTTTTATGTTAGGATTATATGCATACAGATTTCCAAATTCGGTTTTCTTAATGTGTTTATGGCTACTGGTCAATCGAAAGTGGTCTCTTTCTGTTTGCCATTTCACAATGCTATAGGAGTATAGGATCATTCAATTTTTGTAAGCTTTGTGGCGTATGCTATAAAATCAATTTAATGTTCACTCCTTGATCTGTAGGTTACTGGAGAGCTGCTTGATGATCTGAGTACTTGGGACGCACTTCGTGCAGCGTTGCCTGTTGGCACAGTCAGTGGTGCCCCTAAGGTTTATAATTTTTAATCATGCTTTTCATTGTAACTTAATATCCCAAATATAGGACCTTTCACATGTCTTGTATGTTTCTTGTTCTTTCACATGTCCAATATCTTTATGCCATCACAATTAATGAAAAATTCAGTAAATGGGAAAATAAGCTCACTTTATCTGGTCACATATTATGAGATTATTCACTTCCATTCTTGTAGATCTACCAAATATTTTTTCTTTGCATATGACACCTTGACGTAGGTGTATAATTAGTGGTACAAGGGTAAACTTCTTTCTTTGTTTGTATTTGAGTTTTTTATATTGATTTTGGCTATGATAATTATCGGTTATGTTTGATATGATTGTTGAATTTGTAAACTGATTTTTGTTGATTTCGTTTTATCTAATTTTGAAATATTCGAATCACATGTGATTTAATACTATTTCATACTTTGGATGTTTTAATTTAGTTCATAAGAAACATAATCTCGTAAATGATGTAGATAATCGCATATAAGATGATGTTGAACTCCATACACTAATGTTCATGAAGGTACTTTTCTTTTGATAATGTGATATGTGAATCACATGTATTTATGACAATCACATGTGATTTAGCCTCTTTCATAGCTTTTTTAAATATTTTATGTGGTACAATCATATGTGATTTCACTTATTAGGTAGAAGTTTGCATGTTATAATTTGTTAATATCAAATCTTTTAATGCAGGCGCTGCAGTTACTAAAAAAGGTTCATCGTCGTAAAACTGTTGCTTATGAAGGCGCAACCGAAAATGAAGATGAGGCTCAAGGATAGTGTTGAGTTTGAAGGAGTTGGAGTCAGGCTAAGGATAACATAGCATCTGTTATTGAACCACCGTCCCTAAGTGGTTAGAAATAGGAATATGGTTAGTGTGGAAAACTAGAAGGGGGGTTGAATAGTTTACTGATTAAAATCTTTTTAACTTGTTAAGTTAGCTTTGAAACTTTCCGTTTGATCAAAGATATATGCACAAACACAATATATAACATGCAAGTAAATGAAAGAAACGATCAAACCACAACACGAGTATTTATCGTGGTTCGGCTACAAGGACTCTTTTTCCTTGCCCTACGTCCACGCCCCGAGTTTCCAACTCGAGAGTTTCTTTCACTAGTCAACAAGCTCCTTTCACCGGCGGAGAAAACCTTACGCGTCGCTTATACTTTTACCGACACAAAGCTAAATGTCGAGTTCTTTTACAAGGGCACAACCACTCCCGTTAGTTCTTTTACTAGGGTACAACAACTCCCAACACTCTTTGTATTTTGAGGACTAAAATACTAATCACTCACTACAGAATATACACAAACAAATGACGTGTAAACAATAAGAGTTCACACAATACTAAGCTAACAAGTCTTGCAACGTTGTGTTGGAAACTTGTAACTTTTGATGACCTTGTGAGCTTCTTTGCTACAAAAGGAAACTTCACATTTACAATGTTAAGAGGTTAGAAGAAAAGATGAGTGTGTGTGTAAAATATGATCTCAAGAGGTTAGCCAAAAATCAAGTTATGGCTTGGTATTTATAGCACAACATTCTGCATGCTTGGCGGATCAGGCGGAACCCTCAGATGGGTTCCGCCCGCGTACCCCCAGGGTACCGCCGGGTCTGCAGTAGGTTTATGCAATAACTCTTCAAACCAAACAAGGTCTTGTCTCATAAATCCTAGCAACCAAACAATATCACATCACTTAAAAACAAGTCAAATACAAAGCTTGCAAGCAACAACAAAGTTAGTCAAACACATTTCTTTCCATAAATACATAGTGACAAAACTTGCCATAAATGTGATGTGACAATTTCTAATTTAAGAAATAAACTTGTGTTGTGTTTTATGAAATGTAAAATGTAGCAAAAGTCTAGTTTATGCAAGTCTTAAAAAGTAAGATTATGTTTTGCTTAGAAACAAAGGTTTACATTTTGTCGTTAACAAAACTTAGCGAAGATCGTAAAATATAAATAACGTTTTTAGGCGATATTTGTATTAACAATCTCCCCCTTTTTGTTGATGACAAAACATAAACTTTGTTTTTAAGTAACATGCAAAATCTTGGTTTTCAAGACTTAAAAAAAATTATATTAACCTTGTTTTACTTAATTTATGAAAATCATATTAAGTATTGAAAGTTCAATATATTTCTCCCCCTTTTTATCGAAACAAAAAGTAGAGTGGCGAAGCGGAATAATGCTCATGCTCCCCCTTGGTTGATACTCCTCCTAAATGGAGTGCCAAGATGGGAAACATGGATTTTGGACCCTACAAAAAAATGTTAGTTGGTGATATAGATAGTCAAGAATGTAGTTACCACACACATTGCAACCACATTGACAAACCAAAGAGTGATCAACCAACAATGCACAAAAGTTAGTAGAAAGAAATATCATTCCAAGTAAAATTTTGACTTTTAAAAGTAAAAAGACAAGAAATGAGAACAATTCTTCTACTTCTAAACAAAAACTAAAAAAAAATTAACCAAGAAAAAAATAAAAATAAAATCCTACATTCCTAGATTGGGGCAAACGGCCTCCATAGGTTGCCTAGGATTTGTTGGGGTGGGAAAGTGCATCCAAACGTTCAATGACATGTTGGAATGCAAAACGGGTTTCGTTTTGGAATTGGTTAAGCAATGTTTTGATGGTTTCACCCATTTACTCACAATTTGAGCAAGCATGGGGATGAGTGGGTTGAAATGGGTTGGTTTTGGTTTCTTGGTTTGATGGTTGGTTGGTTTGTGGTTCTTGGGTGGATGATGGATTTGGTATTGAGTCAAGCAATGTGGTTTGAAATTCCATTGCTTGATGGAGATGGTTTTCAACCATGTTTTGGATATCCTCATAAGAAGGAAATAAAGACTTAAAGGTTTGAGGTTGAGGATGTGGTGGATTTGGGTGATCATGGTGTTCAAAGTTTGGTTCTCCATATAGAGGACCATGGATGTCATGGTAGATGGGGTGAAACAACAATGGTGTAGGTGGATGGTACACTTGTTGTGATGGTTGGTTAAGGTTAAGATCCTCATCAAGGTCTAGAATTGACCTTGGTGATTGATTTGCAAAAGGTGGTGGTTGTGTAGGTCTTGGTGGAAGATCATTAAGATCTTGGACAAATGGGTGTGGTGATGTGGGAGGAGACCCAAAGAGTTCCATTGGTTCAATTATGGGTAGTGGTGATGGTGATGAGGTTTTGGATGATTGAGTTGGAGCACTTGGTGGAGTTGGGTCAATAGGTGATTTAGTTGGTGGTGGAGTGAGCTCATTTGGTTGATTGGGTGATGGTGATGGAGATGCAAGGTTCAAAAAGTGTTCATTTTTTATGGGTGATGTGAATTCATCCGAGGATGAGGAGGTAAGGTTGATGGATTGGTTTGACCATAGTGGTTTCACACTTATCCGGGCGGTTCTCCGGATGGGTCGTGATTGTTGAGAGGTGTTTGTTGACTTGGTCATTGTTAAAATGGTTTAAAGTTCCAGAAATTTTGATGAAGAAGGTGTGGTTTGATAGTGTTTAGGATGGTTTAATTTATAGTGTTGAAGGTTTGTGGGAAGGAGTGTTTGGATTTGATGTTAGTCCATACAAAAATTGTTGGAAAACATAATCCATTAATCTTTGTTTTTTCTAAATCAAGGCTATGCATATGTTGTTTAGGCTGCTGCAATTCAACACAGACAAGAAGAAAACAAATTAAGTTATGGGTCGAATGAATTATGGCCTGCAAGTTCTGGTTTGGGCCAACAAACCCAATAAAGGAAACGGTTATTTAGTAAGATTTTTTAGGATTGTAACATTTAAGTTTTAGGGTTGTGTCGGTTAGGCATCAAACGATGCAGTAGGTTTTGATGAAACGTTGTATCTCTTATGAAGCATCGATTCATCTATTATATATAGGTCTAGGATTTCTGTAAACAAAGCAACCCATTCAATTATTCATTATCAATATAAAGGGTTCAAAACCCATATTCTTGGTTTCTTATTTATTGATTCTGTTTTGCATTATTTATACACGATTGTTGTTATGATCATTCGATTCTGGAGATTAAAGACCAGTAACAATTGGTATCAGAGATTCAAGGGATCTAACAACACAAATCAGAGATTATCATCAGCGAGGCAGGTTTGATCAAGAACTAGAGGACCAAAGAAAGGAAGAAAGTTTTGCCCGGTGGAAAAAGAACCAGGTGGTTTGATTCGCCCCGCAAACAAGGAAGAAAGGTTTTGCCCGGTGGAAAAAGAACCAGGTGGTTTGATTCACCTCGCAAACAAGAAGAAAATATTGAGAAAGAAGATTGATTAATTTGATCCGAAACTATATAGAGTTGATATCAAATTAATCATAGTTGAAGGTTGATATCGTTTTGATCCGATACTAGTAAAGTTGAAATCAAAATCGATCCGAAACCAGTGAATACAAAGTCAGATGGTTAGATTAAAGAATGAAGATATCAAGATTCAAGAGTTTGAAGAAGCAAGAAAAGATAGAAGAGATTAAGATTCAAGAAAGCATCAAGAAACGAGAGGATTGAAGAAGAAAACAAAGATTAATAGATTAGGGAGGAATATGTTGGAAAACATAATCCATTAATCTTTGTTTTTTCTAAATCAAGGCTATGCATATGTTGTTTAGGCTGCTGCAATTCGACACAGACAAGAAGAAAACAAATTAAGTTATGGGTCGAATGAATTATGGCCTGCAAGTTCTGGTTTGGGCCAACAAACCCAATAAAGGAAACGGTTATTTAGTAAGATTGTTTAGGATTGTAACGTTTAAGTTTTAGGATTGTGTCGGTTAGGCATCAAACGATGCAGTAGGTTTTGATGAAACGTTGTATCTCTTATGAAGCATTGATTCATCTATTATATATAGGTCTAGGATTTCTGTAAACAAAGCAACCCATTCGATTATTCATTATCAATATAAAGGGTTCAAAACCCATATTCTTGGTTTCTTATTTATTGATTCTGTTTTGCATTATTTATACACGATTGTTGTTATGATCATTCGATTCTGGAGATTAAAGACCTGTAACAAAAATGGTGGTTCCTAATGATTTGGAAAACTTAATTGTGGGTTTGTCAAATCATGGAAGTCAATCTAATGAAAATGGTGAAGTGAGAAGACAAGTTTTGCACTAAATGCATGGTGGTTTTGGTGGATTTGTGGTAGTATAAATTTCAGGGATTTCAAGGATCCCTTAAAAGGGTTCCTTCCTTAATGTTTGAGGGGTCCTTGAGGTTGTTATGGTTAAATTTGAATTTTGGCGGGAATTGGTTTTGGTTAAGTTCATGGAAGAAGGAGTATCCTATTATGCTAAACACATTGCAAGTAATGAGTTTCTACCTAAAAGGATTGGATTTTGGTGTTTCAATGTTGAATTGGCGAAAAAGAAAACAAAAAAATCTGCAGGCTACTGGCGGTACCCTCAGATGACACAGGCGGAACCCAAATTAGGGTACCGTCTGGTCCGTTGGGCAAATTCTGGGTTACCCAGAATTTGTACTGGCGGAACCCAAATTTGGGATCCGCCGGATCCACCAGGGCTGGAAAAGTTCACAGTCCGCGTTTTTGACCCGCGAAACGATTTTCAAAATTTTCGAAAACTCCTAAAATCAAAGAGATACTTCATTTCTGGTTAGGTAATGCAAAAATTAGACACCTAAACACACATATCATAGGAGTTTGACCTTGAGGTCGAG
>JARVZY010009416.1:0-27911 GCA_030686995.1 Artemisia argyi
AAGCTTCTCAAGATCCATTGAGAAGTAAAACTTTTGCGTTACAATCCACACGCATCAAAGTTTTTTGCGCCGCTGCCGGGGAATAGTTTTTGGTTAGGTTGAATTTTATTTTTATTAGGTCTACTCACTAGATGCCTTTCTAGTGAGATTTTTATTTTATTTTTATTGGTTTTCCCTTTCTAGTGAGATTTTTATTTTATTTTTATAGGTTTTATTTTATCTTTTTCTTTGTTCATTTGTTCATAACCGTTACTGATGATGTACCCTCCGATTAGCTCGAAGGACACCCCTTCGAGTGTAATCGCAACCTACATAATCAAAGGCTCTGGCTAGCCTCCTATAACTTTCCTTGGCTTAAAACTAATCATCAATGATCTAGTTACCAAGTGGGTATTCGCCAATCGAAGGATTAAGCCCTTCGGGGTATCTCTTGATAAGTTTTATGGACGGAACAATGCCAAGTCCAATATTGGTGAGACCAAGTCAAACCCACATCGCCTCTTCCTCTTTAGCACCCCTGCTAAACCCGGAGGAGTGGGGCACTAACCCCTAGCGGTTACCACAAATCATGGGACGCCCCCATGATCTCCATCAAACGTGTGACCACTCTCCAGGACCGTTTTATTCACCTATAAATAGTCCTGGACGATGACAAATCTGGTATGCAATCTATCTCACCTAACTTTACTATGCATATACTTAAACTCTCATACCAATCACTCATTCACACGCCGGAGGTGGTTCGCAGGGTCCAACCCCTGCGCAATCACTTAACGTAGTGTTTTAGTATTTCTTATTTCAGGTTATATCCAAGCTTGGCGCAATCACAACACCCCTCATTTTCCTTTGATCACCATCGAAGGCCTGGTAGTGCAAAATATTGTACAATCAGTGGCGCCATCCGTGGGACCCGCTACAATTAGTCCTGTTATTTCCAAGCAAAATAACCAAGTCAAATACACTCGCTATTATTCCGGCATGAATTCAGAACGAGAAGTTACACCCCCACCGGGTTTCTCGTCCTTAACCCCTTTACCGTAACAGACGCCAACAACCTGCCGCCAATCACGGTCTCCACCTTTACTACACGATCTCATCCTGAAATAACGCCCAATCACCATGCATCCACTTCGGCCAATCCAGAACTCATCATTAGCCCCGCCTTTGTCGACGCTAATTATGAAGAGTTAGAGTCCTTGCTAAGGGCTCGAAGGAGACAAATCAGAAATACGGAGATGCGTAGGGAGTTAGAATATTCCAGCGATGAATATGATGAGGAGATCAAAATGGAACCGAGACCTTCAATCCGTAGGGCTCACCACCCTATCCTCCGCATTAGGTTACCTGCAAGTAGAAGGGTTGAAGGAAGAAGCGTACGATTTAAAGGAGTTCCCGAGAGAACACCCACGAGGAGGGAAGGAACTGCCGCAGAAGGCTCTAACGGGAGGAGTCGGCAGAGGGAGAACACAGAGGTAAACCTGCCCCCATTATTAGCAGCTCACTTAGGAAGGACCGAAGGAGGAATCCCTCTACAGCCCTCCCACACGTCTGGTGTGGAGGGTAACCTAGGCCCAGTCAACACAGGAGGGAGTCTTCCCCCTGTTGGCCTGCATCCTCAATTCCCGGTCCAGAGCTACCCTTCGATTCTTTATCCCCAAATCAATGGGCAACCTGGTAATTAGTATCCTTCACAAACCGCTGTGCCCTATAATCCTTCCATGGTATACCCTCCGTATACCATGTATACTGGTTACACTCCAAACACGAGTACGCCTCATCCTTTCTATGTTAGTCAGCCTTCTTTGGGAGTACCCCCTCCTATTAATCCATACCATACTGTTTCGATGAACGTACCACCGTATGCCCATCCATATGCTGAGCCCGTAGGCCCCACTACACCCTTCGTGAGATGGATCGAAGATTATCCCTTGCCGGATGGTTTAAAGATGCCTTCGCATATAGGCACTTACGATGGGAAGGGGGATCCAGATAATTTCCTACATTTATTTGAAGGAGCTATAAGAATGCAGAAATGGGCCATGCCAGTAGCCTGTCACATGTTCACATATACCCTCCGAGATTCAATACGCATTTGGTGGAATGGGCAGAAGTTAGGAAGCATTATCAACCTTGACGAGTTGAAGGCTAAGTTTCGATCTCACTTCAGCCAACATAAGAAATTCACAAGAACGCACCTCACAGTGCACAATATTAAGCAGAAGGAGAACGAAAGCACAAGAAACTTTGTCACTAGATACACTGACGAAACCCTGCAGATTCTAGGCTTCACGAAGAGCAACGTATTTCTGGTTTCGTCCATAGCCTACGCAATCGGACTCTTGTGGAATTCTTATCTACAGATCTTCCGGCAACATACAAAGGCCTGATGGAAAAAACATATACATGGATAGAAGCCAAAGAGAAGGCTGCCAAAGCCTTCGAACCACCCCATCGCATAATGGGGAAAGCAGGAATAGAGATACCACTAAATATTGCCACTTCCATGAAGACATTGGTCACGAAACAAACAGCTGTCAAGAACTGAAAAAGCAGATAGAAGAGGCGGTAAAATCCGGGCAATTAACACATCTGGTGAAAAGGATAAGAAAGAGCAAAGAGAAAACCACTGATACGCAACTAGGAAAGGATAATACTCCTCAGGAAACTCCTATCCTAATCGTTCGATGGGATTCCTCCCGATTGAAAAGGAAGATCCCTGAGAGAGAAGCTCACGATGTAAGAGAAATAACGTTCCCGTACGAAACAGGAGACTTTCCTTCGAAGGATCCAGTGACCATTAAAGCCATAGTCACGAATATGGAGGTGAACAAAATATATATGAAATACGGAAGTGCCTGCGAGGTAATCTACGAGCATTGCTTCAAAGAGCTCAGCCCTACGATCAAATCTAAACGGGTAGAATCAAAGATGCCCTTGATAGGTTTCTCAGGGGAACGATCATGGCCCTTAGGAGAAATACCTCTAGAGGTAACACTCGGAAGTGGAAGGCTCTCAAGAACAGAAATCTTCAATTTTGTCATCGTAAGATCGAAGTCACCCTACAACATGATATTCGGACGAACTGCCATGCAAAAAATGGGAATCGTGGTCTCTACGGTGCATGCAACAGTGAAATTCCAAGCAGCTAATGGTATTGGTACTGTATTCTCTAGCTATCACGAAGAAAAATACCAGGAAGCCTACAAGGACATGGAAGAAGATAATCAACGGCATACGAGGAACACCATAGAATACTCTGATCCCAAAAGGCATGCGTCACTAGACGAGTCCCATCTAGTGCGAAAGGTGGAAATAGGGAAACGGCTCCCTACAACTTTCAGGGAAACATTGAAAAAATTACTCGAATCGTATGAAGATGTGTTTATAGGAAAATATTCAAAGACAATAGGAGTTCCAAGGTTGCTCACAATCAACGGCAAACCCTTTAGCACGGAGCACAAGCTAAACGAGCTCAAACATATCAAACCGGTTGAGTGGAAGCCCCACCAAGTGACACCCGAACACAGGGCAACAATTAAGTATGAGGTCAACAAACTCACAGCTGCAGGAATACTTCGAAGGGTAGAAAACCCAACATGGGTTACTAATCCAACGGTGGCCCTGTGAAGAAATGGAAAAAATTTACTAGAGGTTGACTTTAGAGACATCAACAAAGCTTGCCAAAAAGAAAGCTATTTGCTAGAAGGAGAAAAGCAATCGATACCTGGAGTTCGTTGGGAATGCTTCCTTAATACAAACATGGGATGCCACCAGATAAAGATGGAAAAAGAGGACGAAGAAAAAACGTCCTTTCATGTAGAAGGAAGCTCTTACTGCTTCACACGTATGCCCTTCGATTTATGAAATGTCGAAGCCACTTACAATAGGCTGATCCAAAGGGTCTTCGAAAAACAGATAGGGAGGAACCTGAAAATTCAAGGCGAATACTTAATCACTGATTGGCTCTAAACGGTCAACTAAATTGACCAGGTGAATGGTCAACTAAGTCAAACTGCTTAAAGTCAATCTCTGTGGAAGTATAGGGTTTTCCCCGGGTCGTTATGTCCCGACGAGGTGTGAATTGTTATCAAAACGGGTTTGTGATCGGTTGAATTTGGACAGAAAGGTAAGGAATTAGATTTGAATGATTATACTACGAGATTATGATTGAAAATAACTTAGAAACACTATTGGAACAATTACTGACGATCAGATAACCTAGAAACGTAAGTTAACCTAAAAACGCGTGTTCGTTTAATTCAATTCTACGTAGACGTACGAAATAAAACGCGACTTTTGTAAAATAAAATACCTACGGATATGAAAATTACATTTTTACAATCCGAATGATAAAAGAAAATTTTTGGAAAAAGAAAAATAATTTTTACACTATTTAATTAATTACTATTTAATAACTAATTAATTATATTTAAAATACACTAATTATGAATTTAAGCTAGAAAAATGAAAATTTAATTCTAAAAATTCTAAAATAATATAAAAGTAATTTTAAAACTAAAAATATATTTTTCCTACTTTTTCTCTATTTATTATTAATTAATTAAGATTTAAATACTAATTAAACTAATTAAATTAAAGAAAAATAGCAAATGAACAGTAAAAATCCTAAAACTTTTTCTAAAAATATTTTATGACATTTAAAACCTAGGAAAAATATAAAAACATAGGAGTTCTTAATAAAAACTATTTGTACTATTTAATTATCTAATATTAATTAATTACTAATAAAACTAATATTAATTATAATAAATACTAAATGAAAAGGGAAAAATATGAAATTATTCCTACAAATACTTTAATATACTAGGGATTTGAGAAAAATATTAAAACGGATAAGTACTTGACAAAAATTTAAAAAGAAAAATTAAAAAGCTAAATTATATTAAATAGAAGCTATCACTAGAAATTAAATTTGGTTTTTCTGAATTTTTATTTTACAAAACTAGTTTTACCCTAAAAAGAAACAACTTTTTTGAAGGAAATTTTTCTGAAAAAGCTTTAATAAGCTTGTAGCAAGCTTAAACTCCAACAGTGGAGTGTTTAAGCTTAAATGAACCTTGCACCAGCCAAAAGCTACTCAAAATTGAGTACTAGCTGACCATAGGCTAAACACAAGCTTACATAAGTTCAATCTCATCTAAACAACACAAAATTCACAATTAAGCAGCTAATAATCCAACAGAAAACAAGAACCAAACACCAATAAGCTGCTGATGCACATTAGCAGCAATCAGTGGTTATGGGTGACTTGGGAGGCAAAATTAAGTTATCAAATAAGCATATGAGTGAAAACAAAGGGTTGATCTAACAAGGCAACCTAGCAAGCATCACAAAGCACCAAAAATCAAGTCATAAGCTTAAGAATTGAGCTTGTTGTAGAGCAATGAAAGATGGGTCAAACTGGGTACTACTGGGTACAAGGCAGTCCTAAGGGGCTAACTTTGGCCTGAAAAATAGCTTGGAATCCAAATTGTTCAAGACTAAAAGCTACAAAAAGGTAATCACTAGCTACCAAGGAACAAATGAAAGCAAATCTCAATAGCTTGGGGCTTGTGCTGAGCTTTTTATGAGAGCTAGTACTTGGGCTGTTTGGACATGTAAGGTGGGTGCAGGGCAGCAGGCCTGGGGTTATTTGGGGGCAAATAAGCTAAACCAACAATGGCAAAAGCTTAAACTACAAAGCTATTAACTGAAACAAGCTCAGATTCTCACTCTACAAGTTGAAATAGCAAAAACTCAAGCTAATCTTAACTAAAACCTCAAACAGTCCATTATTAAGCTAAAGCCTCTTCTAAAAGCTAATCAAGCAGAAACCTCAGATGCACAAGCTCAAGCCACCTCCAAATTTCACAAACAAGTTTACATCAACAAGCATTTAGGCTAACAACAAGCTAAAAAAAACTACTGAGCATGCTTAATAAGCAAACAAGCCCATTGGTTAACTTTTGAGCAAAGAATTAAGCTACTAAATGATAAGCTCATACACTCAAAATAGCAAAATTGAAAATACAAGCTGCCAAGGGTTATGTAGAATCAATTTGTAGCAAGTTTGGAGCTAGTATGGACCTTATAAGGGGACTGATGGGTCATGGTTAGCATGAAGCAGCAGGCTTGCTGAGGTGCAGGGCTGCAAAAGTGGGTAAAAATGGATCTATGCTTACTAAGTCTACCACTCCAGGTAATGAACATGAATGATAAACATTTATGAAGATAAAACTTTAACTAAATCTCCTAGATACTAAGATTGCAACAGTGAGCTGAATGGACTCTAAGTGACTAACAGATGCAAAGTTATAAGTAAAAACTATTTTGGTTAGTGAACTAGAAATGGCCAATAAAGGTATGAAACTAAATTTGGTTATGCAGAAGTAATTGTATGCAAGAATGAACTAAGATGAAACATTTTAAACTCCTAAAATACAACAAATGATGATTATGCAGTTGATTACTCTAAAAACAGTTTTATAAAGTGAATTTGGAAAAATAAATGCAATGACTACTAAACTACTTAAAAATGCTTAGATTTGCTAGTATACTACTTCTAATATGCAAGGAAATCAAAATCAACTTCAAATTAGAACCTAAAACAGCTTTGACTCAAAAAGTCAAGTTGTCCCCAAACACCCCTTAAAGTGTGCCTGTTTTTGATTTTACAAGAGATTTCACCAATTTAAGCTCACATTCTGAAAGAAACTATCTCCTAGCTATCATTAAGTTTGAAAAGCAAAAGTAGAGTAATAAGCAGTTTGGAAAAGTAGTAATAAGCAGTGCATGTAAGCAAGTTAAATAAGCTAAAACAGGAATTAAGGGAAATAATCTCAGAATCTTTGGACTTTTTATTAACTGGAAATACAAATTACAATACTAGATTGACAACCTTAAATAAACTAAAACCTAATTAATCTATATTACACTAAATTACCTACTACTCTCTAATTGCCAAAAATTGGCTTACAAATGACCTATTTATACTAAAAATTTATTAGGGTTTCCATCTTGTCTTGTTCCTCTGAGCTTTCCCACCATTAACTTGGACCATTGGATGAGTATGGAGCAATCTTACAGATGAGGCGAAAAATGATCCGTTTTTAGGAGGTCATTTAAGCCCGGAATTGAATTTATTTGATCAAATATTGCCCTAAATCATTCCTTTTGTGATTTTAGGTACTTTGGGAGTGAAATCTGGAAAAGGAAGCAATTCAACGTTTTTGGAGCATAAAAGTGAAGAAAACGCCAAAGTCTTAATTTTCCATGCTGGGAACAGTAGGTGACGGCGTCAAGAGTAACTTCCTGACGGCGTCAAGAGCAAAATTTCATGACGGTCCAGTAGAGAATTGACGGCGTCACGAAGTAGGGCGTCAAGAGTAAAAGTCATGACGGCCTGGAAATGATTATCACATGACGGCGTCAAATGTATATCAAGGCAGTCCGAGAAGAGCTTTGGCGGCGAGGTGACGGCGTCACAAGTTTAGTCTTGACGCCGTCAAACCCCTTTTCCTATATATAGTTTTCTAATTTTCACATTAAAAGAGAGAGAAGTTTTGGAGAAACCCTAAGTACGAATTTGGTGCGAATTTTACAGGTTTTTCAAGGGTTCCAAGCCCTTGATACCTTTCATGTGTAATTGAGATAAGTGTTCTTTTAATTCAATCAATATGTCTATGTGTTGGTTGTCTATATCTTGTTCTTGTCTTAATTCCATCATGCTAGGCTAGATCTATCTTGTGTTTGCTTGGATCTAATGAAACCTAGATGTTAATTATGAGTTGATTACTTGTTTATACTTGTCTTGGATGAATGGTTTATATGTTAGGCTTAAGAAAACTGGCAGATCTCCAATTGGTAACATGCTTGAACGTCTTAAGAAACATGAACCGACGCGCACTAGGTCTTTATTGGTTGTATTTAATGCATGAGCCACTGTTTATAATCCCTATGGTTGTGCTGGGCATGGTATAGGAGGAGATAAGAGCTCATAGAATTGGGGAGTTAAGTGTGCCACCCCATGAATGGTATTAAGGAATACGATCCGTCATCCATGCAATTATAACAAGTAATTAACGTGTAAAAGATGTCTAGGGAGTAGTGAAATCTAAGTAAACACATTTTCTCCACTTATTGCTCACAACTTTAGTATAATTTAGTTTATTTTCATTTATAGTATTTTATTTTGATTGCATCTTTAGTATTGGGTTAGTTGATTAGCAACTAATTCCGCCCAAATCCTTCAACCCGAGATTTTTACTTGCTTTCTAAAAAAATATAAAATACAAAAATAATCATCCCTCACTTTTAGAACTAGTATTTAGGTTTTCTAATCCTAGCGACACTATTCCTAAGCTGAACGATCAATCCCCCGGTACTTGTCACTATACTATACTACAACGATCAGGTACACTGCCTGGTGGGGGTTGTAAGCTTCTCAAGATCCCTTGAGAGGTAAATCCTGGTGCGATTCCCACTCATCACTTACTCGTTAATTCATTTTGGCGGGAAAAAGGAAGTTACAACTTGGCAAATATAGCTTGGTAGGGTGTGGTTTTTGTTATTTTGTTGTGGAAAGGTAGTGTAGGGGGTGGAGTGTTGGTGAATGGAGTAGCAGAGGAAGTGTGATGATGAGGTAGGCAGGGGTAGCAGGGAATAGCAGGCACTGGTGGTGGTTTTGGCAGGGAGGGAAGTGGGTTTGACCCACTTTGACCGGCTTTTGATATCAAAAAGCGGGGGTTTGTTTTGGGTCAAGGGGAATGGGAGTGGGCTGGTAGGTGTTTTGGGCCAAAAAGGAATGGATCAGGCCTAGTTTTGGGGTGGATTATTTGGTTTGGTTTATAGAAACAAGGGTCCACTTGGTATATAGTGTAAATAAGCTAGGGACCAAATTGTATAATCTGAATCTTTGAGGGATTTGGCTTGCCAACTGATCAAAGATATTTCATGGGTGAATATTGCCAAGTTTGAATTTCCAAAGGACCCATGATGTCATTTCTTCAAAATTAAATACCCAAGGACCATTTTTGCAAATTTCCAAACTACAAGGACCAAACATGCAAATTCCCCAAACTTCACACCAAGGACCTAACATTAACACTTGTGACTTTCCAGGGACCAAAAGTGATTTTTCTTTCAAAAATGTCCCACCAGGGACCAAATCTGCCAATATCTGAAACTCCAGGGACCAAACTGTAAATTCTCAAAACTTTTCCAATTTTTCACCAAAGGACTAAATATGACAACTTATGATTTTAAAAGGACCTCTGGTGGCAATTTTCCATATTTTGAATGACCAGGGACTAGTTTTGACATTTTATGAAAGTTGGGGGACTAAAACTGCCAATTTTGCAAACTTTATACGTTTTTCATCTGTTTTTACTCATTTTGCATCTAAAACATATAAAACACAATTTTGAAATATTTTTAGTATTTTGATGCATTTCTGAGTGTTTTTATATGTATTGCAGTTCAGATTTGACCAAAAATGATGAGTGTTTGAGCACTCATCAATCACCCAGAGCATGACAAAAGAAGATCTCCTTCATGATGTAGAAGAGACCCTCATACAACTGAGAAAGATTAACCTAAAGTTGAACCCAGTAATGTGTTCCTTTGGCATTGAAAAAGAAGAATCAAACGAACACCTATTCGCAAAACAAACGATTAAAACCAAGCCAACCAATGAAGAGACCTCATCAGAATTGCAAACGCGAAAGGGGACTCAAGATCTAAGAAGTAACTTGGAAACATTAAAAGCATTTCTGTCGATGGGTGTTAACAGATCTTCATCTACCTACAAGGTTCGCAATGAAGTCATCAATGACTTATCATATCAATTGAATAAGGAAGCCGAAACATCCTTCCAAAGATGGAAGAATTGCATGGAAATCATACCAACAGTTGCACCCCCAACCAGAGGAGAGGTGTTGTTTCTACATATAGCAATGTCCCCTGACGAGATTGGTGCCATGCTTTTCGCGGAAAGAAGACATCTACAAATACCGATATATTTTGTGAGTAGAGCCTTACCATATGTGGAACGAGGCTATGCGGCATCAGAAAAGCGAATCCTAGCTTTAATCGATGCCACAAGACGTCTCCGAAAATATTTCAAGGACCATACCATCAGAGTACTTACAGATAAGCCATTCGAAAGGTTGCTCCTAAACCCTGACAGAACAAGGAGAATGGTAAAATGGGCTAAGGAGCTGGAGGAATATAACATAGAATAAGGGGAAAACGATCCTTTCGAAGGACAAAGTAATGAACCAGCTGAAACATGCGAATCAAGTATGTCCTCCAACAAAAAAGTTTCTCAAGCCAAACAAAAGGAACACCACATAAATGATTCAAAGATACATTTGATTTCACACATCAAGAGCATCTCGAATCCGGAACGGAGCAACAGGCTTCGACAAAATAACAAACCCGCTACACATAGAATCGTAGGCTACACAGAAACATGCGTGGAATGAGTTTTATTCAAACGTAGTGACGGTTTCATCATCAGCAATCCTCCGTCAGCATACGAAGGGCTTGCCACATCTTATGTAAGTCAAGACTTGCAAATTTTTCTATTATGTATTCAAGTTTTCTCTTGTTGGGAAAGAAGCATTAATGGTAGGCGTCTTAGTATTCATTTGTACAAATGATGTAATCCTCCCCTACCCACTTAAGGATATCGCATGTTTCCCTTGAATCTTTTTGTTACATCTAGCAAACAAAGATTTACTCAACCAAGTAATTACAAGTTCAATGTTCGAAGGATGGCACAAGATACTTATGTCTTGTAAGCAACTAAAACATCTAAAATTCACATTAACTTTCCTACATAGTCTTAGGGTATGCAAAGCCCTTCGCACTTAAAGGATGAAGACAGAGCGGGTCGCAACCCTCTGTCAGCGATTAAATTATACGATTGCTATAAAACCTTGGTTCAAAATACATACAATATGGCTTAATTATTCTAAGCTTTAGGATGTATAATACCGTTTATTTAAGTAAACGAGGAAGAGAAAAGCATACATAAACAAAGATGGGAAATACACCCATTAACATTCAGTACGCAGCATAGATGCTGCTCAAAAGATGATAAATGTTTATGTGCAACAGAAACATAAATTGTTCAGAAACCATGTGGCATAAACAGACATTGTTTTAAAGGGTACATACCACCCTTGGGGCCAAATAACTGCAAACACTGCAGCCTTCACTTACCAGGAGATGTGAGTTTTTCATGCTGAACTTGGGGGGCTTCAGGACTGACCTTGCTGGGGGAAGCTTCTTTTGAATCAGTCTTCAGAGAGGATGGCTGCACAGCAGAACTTTTACCCAGAGACTGAGGCTTCTCGACGGCCAACTTTGGAGATGAGGGCTCCTCAGGAGTTGCTTTCACAGATGCAGGCTTCACAGGAGTGCTCTTCTTGCTCACAGCCATAGGCTTCACCTTGCGCGGTTTCTTCGAAAGAAGCGTCTCAACCGAAGCCATGGGATCTTTGGTAGTATCAACAAGGAAGGGGTACTCTACAGTTGCGAGGAGGTTGCTTGCATTATCATACTCTGCTTTATGAGTGGCACGGTAGTAGGATATCTCAGATAAGTCCACCGGCTTTCCAGTTGCAGCAATTTCCTCCAAAGTAGTGCATTTCCCATGATAGATGGCAACATTTACAACATCACCTATCATCTTCCCCACCTCATCGCTGTGATATAACTCCATGGCTATGTAGGGGATGACCTTCGAGACAACAGTAGCCCTATCTCTTTTAAGCGCATTGTATTTGCACCTGAGGTCATCGAGATCTTCACGAAGCTTGATCTCCAGCTTACCCAGCTTCGTCCTCTCTTCTTCGAGGTCCCCACACTTGATCTCCAGCTCAGCAATTTCTTCCTTGTAACCTACAACCTTTGCCTCCTCCTTTCGAAGCCTCTTACACTCCACCTTCATTTTGTTCAATTCCTTCTCCAACCCTGCTATATCAGAACGAAGGTCTTGTACAAGGGGATTCTGCTCAATATCCCTCAAGGCTTCTTCACACTTAGCTTGAACCTCTGCAAACTCTTGATCTTTCTTTGTCTCTCTTGCCAGAATCTCATCCATCTTCTCCCTAGCAGAAGCAAGGGTTTGTACCACTTCCCTTGTTCGAGAATTGAGATGATTGTCCAGAACAGCCTGCCTCGTATAGCTTTTGTCGTGTAGATCACACAACTCCTCAATGGGCATGTTGGTTAGCACAGACTTCCAGCTCGGAGGGGTAATATGCAAAGCAAGGCGATGGCAAGCAGAGGCATCAGGAAGCTCTTTAGTATTCAGAAGACCTAAGGAATATATAATCAATTAGAAGACATATACACATATCCCTGTCAAATCAATAACACATATACTTACCATGGATATCTTCATCCAACGCTTCAGCAGCTTTCTTGGTAATAATCTGACCTTTCTGCCTGGTGTTCCTGGAGGGAGGTGTTGGCAAAATCAATTTCCTCTTGGGAGTAGGCTTCACAGGCTTGGCACTCGTACCTTTCCTGTTTCAAACCCTGTCAGCTATGCCAGAAGAGGAACCAATAATAGTCACCTGATCATCCTCGGAGAGAGGGTCATCGGACTCAGCAACATTCTCCACCAACTGAGAAGTCTCCTCTGTCACCATAGGCTTCAATTTTTTGTCTGGTTTGGAAGGCTGCAGGGAAGCCTGGGGCTCAACCATCTTTGCATCATCCTCTTGATTATTAACTGACACGGAGGGTGAACCAACCCCATAGCTGACTTCCTCAGGATTCCTTAGAAGGAAGCTCGTCTCTTTAGCACCATCGGCAACAACGAAATTTCGGAAAGACATTCCTGCAACACGAAGGAAAACAGATAAATATCATCAGATAAGTTGCTCAAATTAATTTAAATAAAGAGTATACAAACTTTTTCCATCACAAACAATTTCAAGCTTCATAGGGGAACCCTCCCAATGGTCAACAATCCCAGCCATGTACAGAATGGGCTTGGGGAAAGATTAAACATTCACTAGATGACGAACAAGACGTTGGTACAATGGATTCCTTCGAACAGTGTAAGGCAACTCATCGTTGAAACGTTTTTTATCAAATTTGTATGCTTCGTTCACCAAAGCAGGGTACTCTGGAGGTATAATTGTATCTTGTATGTAAAAGAAACTCCCTTTCCAATCCGTTATGTTTGTAAAAGGCTTTAACAATATGGTTGGAACATCAGGGTCACCTCTTTTTGCCAAAGTTAACCAATCCCCACCCGGATACAAGTTTGTAAACCCCCTAAGCACTGTTAGTGTAGGCTCATACCCATAAGCTTTACACATTACAATGAATGTCGTCAACTTAGTCAGACCAAAGGGATTAAACCTAGAGATGTGTACTTGGTAGTACTGCATAAACTCTAAAATCAAAGGGTGGATTGGTATTCTAAAGTTTGACAACTTAAAGGCATGGGTGTACAGACCTACATATCCCTCAGGAGCATCAAATATAGCTTGATTTTTACTGGGGAGCATAATTTTAAATTCTTTTGGAATGGGATAATCTTGAAGAAAAGCACGTAATTCATCTTTTGATAAGGTACATTTTTGTTCTTTAATCACAAATTTGTTATTTTTTGCCATATTGTTTAACGAAGACTTATACTTCTACGATACAATACAGTTTAACGAGGAAGAATTTACCTTTTTTCTTGCAAGAAATACTGACAGATGTTACTATGTGTATTGTGGTTGCACGTAGTAAGGAGGATGAATTTTGGGCGCAGTGAAAAAGTGATTTAGGGTTTGGTTGAAACAAATTTATATCGCTTTTCTCTTTAATATTCACCATACACGTGTCCCTGATATTTTGCTATATCCGGATTTCAAATTGGGATTAAAGTATTGAGGGGACGTATGGGATTACCAAGGCTTGGCAAGTGGTATTATAACTCGAGTTAGTTAGAGAGTATTTAAGCGCATTTAATGCATATTTGGCGACGTTAATTTTCTTCTGCAGGATCCCACGAGCTAACATGGTTAGTTTACATTACGATAGAGTTGTAAGCCACATATTCTTGTGTGCATATCTGACTTTCAACTGGGGGGCTTGATGATGTACCCTCCGATTAGCTCGAAGGACACCCCTTCGAGTGTAATCGCAACCTACATAATCAAAGGCTCTGGCTAGCCTCCTAAAACTTTCCTTGGCGTAAAACTAATCATCAATCATCTAGTTACCAAGTGGGAATTCGCCAATCGAAGGATTAAGCCCTTCGGGGTATCTCTTGATAAGTTTTATGGACGGAACAATGCCAAGTCCAATATTGGGGAGACCAAGTCTTACCCACGTCGCCTCTTCCTCTTTAGCACCCCCGCTAAACCCGGAGGAGTGGGGCACTAACCCCTAGCGGTTACCACAAATCATGGGACGCCCCCATGATCTCCATCAAACGTGTGACCACTCTCCAGGACCGTTTTCTTCACCTATAAATAGTCTTGGACGATGAAAAATCTGGTATGCAATCTATCTCACCTTACTTTACTATGCATATACTTAAACTCTCATACCAATCACTCATTCACACGCCGGAGGTGGTTCGCAGGGTCCAACCCCTGCGCAATCACTTAACGTAGTGTTTTAGTATTTCTTATTTCAGGTTATATCCAAGCTTGGCGCAATCACAACACCCCTCATTTTCCTTTGATCACCATCGAAGGCCTGGTAGTGCAAAATATTGTACAATCAGTTACCATCCTACATCATGGAAGGTGGTAATATCTTTGACCCCGCCAACCCACCACAACAGAACCCACCACAAAACCTACAACCAAACCAACCTCCTAGAGCCCGCACTTTAGGAGAGTTCTCCCGTCCTAGCCACCAAGGCTATCGAAACACCATTGAGCTCACTCAAGGTGCCAATGTGTCTCCCTTGCGATCCGACACCATCTGGTTGGTGCAAAGCGGATGTGCATTCCTTGGACTTCGTTCCGAAGATCCAAATCAGCACCTCAAGGATTTTCTTAAAATCGTAGATTCCATAGACCTTGATGTTGAAACTCGAGAGACGACCCGATTGCGTCTCTTTCAATTCTCTCTACATGACCAAGCTAGTCAATGGCTTGAGCGTTTACCCGCGGGATCCATCGCATCTTGGGGTGATCTCACCTCTCATTTCCTTGCTTAATTTTTCCCACCAGGAAGAACCACCAAGTTAAGGAATGACATCTTGATGTTCCAACAACGTCAAGGTGAAACTCTTTACGAAGCATGGACTCGTTTCAAGGACTTACTTCAAAAAGTCCCTCATCATGGCATAGATTTTTGGCTTCAAGTCCAAATCTTCTATGACCACATCAATCTCTCCATGAGGCAAACCATTGACCAAGCGGCCAGTGGTAGGCTACGTGATCGAAGTGCGTAAGAATCATGAGAACTCATAGAAGATCTTGCTCTCTATGACAACGAAAGTTGGAATGATCCCCGGGATTTGAACAAAATAGTCAAGGCAATATCTTTGCCTTTGAATGATTCTAGCACTCCCGACCGTAGAATCATGGAACTTAAAGACCAAGTCAAGTTTCTCATGAAATCCTACGAGGCTCCTAAACCTTCAAGCCAAGTGAACAAAATCACTTCTTCATGTGAATATTGTAGTGGTCCCCATGACACTCGTGATTACATGGAACTCCCTGAACAAGCTTTTACGGACTACGCATCCTCGTATACCGACGGAGCGGGAGACAAGTGTTACACTTTCAAACCCGAGCCAAACCCTTACGGTGATTTATACAACCCCTCCTGGAAAAATCACCCAAACTTTAGGTGGAAACAAAATCAAAACACCCCTCAGAACAAATTTTCCAATCCACCTAATCGTTTCCAATCAAACGGTTCATCCTCAAGTCGTACTTTCAACAATAATCCTTACAACAGCTATGGTAGTACCAATAACTTTGAAGGATTGATATCCAAAGTCATGGCATCTCAAGAAGCTCGTTTGGCTAAGTTTGAGTCCGAATTCAAACAAAAACAAAGCGAGATGACAGATAAGATGGACACCTTGTTGAAAGTTCTCAATGACCGAGAAATGGGAGCACTCCCAAGCGACACGGTCAGGAATCCAAAACTAAATGTTAACACCATCTCTTCAGTTACGTCTCCTAGTTCTTGCCCAAAATACTATCCGGTCAGCCCTATGAGCACATGTTTCAAGCAATCCCAAGTTGTCAAAAATGACCATCAAAATGAAACCACCAATAAAAAGTCGGTCAACAAAGTAATTGAAACACCTCCGATTCAAAATCTTGATGATGAATTCAAGGAGCTCAACCTTGAACGTCTAGTTATTGATGTCTTAGCTCGAGCTCCCTACTACAATGCCCTTTTTGAAAAATATGAGGAGAAACTTAAGTTGGGTAAAAATGGGACCGCCTTCCTCCAAAACAAGTTGCCTAAGAAATTGGATGACCCGGGCATATTTGTTTTACCTTGCAAGATCGGAAATTTTGAGGCTTTTGACACATTAGCCGATCTTGGGTCAAGCCTTAATCTGCTCCCGTTATCCCTTTACATCACCCTTAATCCGGGAAAATTAGAAGAAACGGAAGTAATCACAGGTCTTGCGGATGTAAGTGTAGCATATCCGGTTGGGGTAGTGAAGGACGTATTAGTGCACATAGCAAGATTAACAATTTTAGTCGATTTCCACGTCCTTGATATGGTTAGTGACACTACATGCCCTTTGTTGATAGGAAGAGGATTTAGCTACCGCAAGTGCGATGATTGATTGTAAGGAATCTATAATAGCGGTAGGAGAAGGGGAAACTTGGTCGGTATATGATATTAAGAAACATGCCTACGATACTAATGAGGAACCAACACCTCATTAGGTAGATTTGAATAGGAGACCATCTAGATACAGACCTTGGGTTAATAGAGACTTCATAGGACCCCAACGCCCATTTTACCTAGAAGAGGAATTCGTAAACCGGACACACACGGTAGAACAACTCTTGGCTAGGGACATAGAATTAAACCCATTTGAAAATCATCTAGCTTTTAGAAAGATTATTGAATTCCTAGGAGTCTTACCCATTAACCTAGGAATGAATAGGTGGAAAAGCAAAGGTGACAAATGCAAGTGGAAATGGAGTAAACCACCTAAGGAAGGAGATGGATCATGGCACTTAAAGATGACACTATATGATCCAGATGGGGAGAAGTTTGAAAAGTCATACCGTACTAAGCATAGCGATAGGAAATTAAAACCTAAATTTGATCCTAAGGACATCCTCGATGAGGATCTCGCTCACATAGGATAGGGCATGACTTTGAGTCTAGGTACAAGACTCGTTAATAAAGAAAAGTGCTTCTTGGGAGGCAATCCAAGCTTTTATTTGTTTGCTTGTTTGTTTATTTGTTTTATTTGCTTCTGTATGTGTGTTCTTATTTCTATTGTTTATGATTCATGTTTCAAGTAAAATTGTGAAAATGCTTTATTTTGTTTTTATCTTCGTCTTAATTACATATAAAGGTATTTTGCAAAAGATAAGTGTAAGGGAAATCAAAATTTGTTTTCAAAGAATGAATTGAACATGAACGATAACAATGAGATATAAACATACATATTAGTACTTGTTTGAGTCAAATGCTTGCATCGAGTCATAATGATATTTTGCAGGAATTCCAGGAATTAAGGCATATGTTTTTCTAGAAATTTTCCGGAAACTAAACATAAAATTTATGTTAGATCAATTCTGACGGCGTCAAAAATTAAAACCTGACGACGTCAGGTACAAATTTTCTGAAAATTTTGCAAGTTTTGTTTTTCTGCCAGAATTGTAAAGTTTTGTTAAATCTTTAACTTATAAACTCCAGGAATCTGCACCATTCATTCCACAAGCATTATATCTTTATTTGCTTTTTAAGATTTTATTTTATGTAGATTTTACCGCCAATTTTACGCTAGATTTTCTTGTTTATTTTCTCAGGTTTAACAGGTTATATTGGACAAGAAGATGTACATGGATGGTCAAGTTTTTGGGCATCAAGTTTCAATTTTTTGGCGTTGCTTTAATCTTGAAGTCGTTACATTCTCTTGGAGGAGGATTTAACCTTGTTACCGCACCATCCATACCTAACGAATCAGGGGAGCATTTGTTTCATTTTCTTTACTTTTACATCTTTTAATTGAACAATGGGGACAATGTTCGGCTTAAGTGTAAGGGGGGGGGGGGTTTAAATGAAGATACCTTAGAGAATACAATGGCACTTGATTTTTGTTTGTTTAATAGTAGATGTGTAATAAAACTGAGAGAAATATTTGTTAGGGTAATTTTAGCACCAAATTTAAATTTTTTTGCAACATATAGGAGTGAAACTTTAGTCTTAATAAGCATCTCATGGATAGGAGTTATATGGCTAGCACAAAAACCGTACCACTCAAAAAATTTTCCACCCCAAATATGTGAGGTTCGCCCCTAGATTTGTTAGGAAAAGCCTTAGTGCTTATGAGTGTACCAATAGTACTTAGATTCTAGAACTTGCGTTAGTGATTCATTCCGAGACCACAAGTGAGACTACATTCGTGTAGTTAGATTTACTACATGATAAGAGGCATTAGGATAACCCATGTTTTTACACCTGTGTTTATATAATTACATTGACTTCATTGGTCAAGTAATTCTCCCACACCTTTGCGATGTACTCATTTTTAGTACACGATAGCCTTAGTATACCTCTCATAGCCTATCTTTTTTCGTTTCTAACTTTAAGCATTTTACTTAAAGATAGAATTTGTTTACAATCCACCCCTAAATGTACACCCAAATCGCCTTAGCCTTCCTTGTATGCACTCATCTTTAGTGCATTATTGTTACAATATTTTTTTAAACCTTTAGTTAATTGTCTAATTGATTACATGGTTGCTAAGTCGAGTCATATCTTGTACATATTGTTTTGGGACGATTGAGACTCATGGGTAAAGTACTAATGTTATGGAGTAATGGGGAAGAACATCAATTATTACCCCCATATGTGCAAAATGGTTTTAAAGTACTCTAAACGTTTCAATTATCTTAATTCGAGTAATTAGAATAGTACATGTAAAGTATGTAAAAGTTCAAGTGTAAGGGGAGAACCAATGCCCATTTGATGTATTATTTTGGATGGTAGGGCAAGAGTGTATGAAAAAAAAAATAGAAAAAGAAAAGAGAAAAATATACGGACTATCATCCCGTTTCTTTTATTTATGTTTATGTTTATGTTTATGATTAGCTTAAGTAGAGTCGAGTCTTGGCTTAGCAACGCCGCATTGTACATGTAATTGACCTAGATGATTAACTTGCCACCAGTAAAATATCCTTTATCCAACAAACCGTGTTTTTCATATCCCTACACCTAACATTATAACTCTTGAAAAACCCTCTTTAATAGTTTATCTTAGGTGCTTACGCCTAGTGGAGGAGGTTTTTGATCCTTTCTCAAGCCTATGTTAATCTATTTGCTATGACAGGTAGTGAGTGATATTTTTCCATTTCCATTAGTTATATATAGGTTTATAACACCCGAGATATGAAAGTTTCCAAACACTATTTGTGAGGTGCTAGTGTATGATTTTCGTGCTTATTTTGAGTAAGGTGGAACGATCATTTGTTATAATTACTTTTATATTAATGTTAAATGACCCATATCCTGTATTTTGATTAGAATAAAAGCGCATTTGCTTGAGGATAAGCAAATCTCAAGTGTAAGGGTATTTGATGAGACGAAAAGTGTTACGCTTTTAAGGGGTCATTTAAGCCTTAAGTCGTGATAATATGATCAAATATTACCTTAAATTGTTCCTTTTGTCATTTTAGGTACTTTTGAAAAGAATTCTAGAAAACATAGCATTTTGGACGTTTTTGGAGCATAAAAGTGAAGAAAACGACAAAGTCTAGAATTCAAGCTGGAACAGTACCTGACGGCTTCAAAAGTTACAAGGTGACGCCGTCACTTGTTGATAAAGAGGTGGATATTTACTTTGCACTTGACGGGCCAGAAAGATTTTAAGGCGTTTACACGTGACGACGTCACATGTTATTTCACCAAGGTGGTCACATTTTAAGTTAAAGAGAGACGGCCCAGAACACTTTCCAACCAGACGACGTTAAGAGTGGATCTAGGCAATCAAGAAACCCTAACACGGCGAGATGACGACGTCACATCCTAAAAGGTGACGCCGTCAAGTTGTAAAATCTATATATACTTTTCTATTTTTCATTCATTAAGAGAGGACTTGTGGTAGGAACTTAGGGTACGAACCATAGTCGACTTTTGCAGCCATTTTGAGGTTTCAAAGTCTCTGTTCTTCCATGATTAATTGAAGATAAGTAATCTATCAATCATTCAATATGTCTATGTGTTGTTTGATTTTATCTTACGCTTATCTTTCTTTTATCATGCTAGACTAGGTTTGTTTGTGTTTGCTTAGGTCTAATGAAACCTAGTTATTGATTATTTATTGAATGGTTTGTTATTAATTGTTGTGGGTGAATGTTTATCGATGTTAGGCTTAAGAAAACTAGCAATACTCCAATGATAACATGCTTGAACGTTTTAAGAAACATGAATCGGATGTGTACTACGGTTATTTGGTTGTATTTAATGCATGAGCAACTGTTTATAATCCCTAGGGTTGGGCGCTTAACGTGTCATCTTAGGAGGAGATAAGAGCTTATAGAGTTGGGGAAGATCGTACACAACCCCACAAATGGTATTAAAGAATAGAACCCGGCATCCACGCAATTGTAACAAACCTATCAATCAGTAAAAGATAACTAGGGAGTAGTAAAACCTAAGTAAACACGTTTGTCTCCATATTAGAAGTCTCTCACATTTATTTTTAGTTATTTTATTTTATTTGCATATGTAGTATTTGGATTAGTTGACTAGCAACTAATTCCGCCCACTCTTCCAAAACCCGATAATTTTACTTGCTTTCTATAAAATATAAAAATACAAAAAAAAAAAAAAAAAAAAAAAGAATCATTCCTCATCCCTAGACCTAGTTTAGATTATTTTCAATCCTAACGAACACTATTCCCTGTGGAGAACGAACAATCCCCCGGTACTTACCACTACACTATACTACATCGGTCAGATACACTTGCCTGACGGAGATTGTAAGCTTCTCAAGATCCCTTAAGAAGTAAAACTTTTGCGTTGCAATCCACACGCATCAATTGGTAAAACAAGTACCAAATTTTTAAAAGTGCTTGTGATAATATAGATAGAATAGTTGAGTCCATAAAAAATATCACATTTTTTTTAGCTTCTCAAATCTTTGAATGTATTTTGGCATTTTTATACTTTATTAAAGCGAGTTTTTCTTGTGCATTAAAGAAATCTCAATCAAGTTACTTTTGGATTAATTGGCATATAAATTATGGATTTCACATACCACCTTGCAAGACATTCGCAACCACGCCCTTCTATAATTATAAATTACTACGTATATGGCTAAGATAGGGGCCTAAAGAGTTTTAGCTAGCTAGATTCGAACTTGAGACTCTATATTATGACTCTCAAGACCCCTTAAGCTTTAATCGGTGGAAATACGAGAGCTCTAGAACCCACAAGCCTTAAAAAAATGGCCCACAGACACTAGTCTTTAGAATAGGTTGAGCTTTTGGTAAACCCAATCACATAAATACCTTTTTCTTAGTTATGTGTATATTTGGTGGTTGTTTTAATATCTTTATACACTTGTAAGCTTTGGGCCAGTTCGGGTTGCCGGATGTCAACCTTTTGCCACCCAACACTAATAAGCTTTAGTTTCATATATTTTGCTAAACGTTACTAGAAATAAAAGCCTTTAACTCCAACTCTCATAAGTTTAGACTCATATAGATTCAAGCTACATTCTCAGCTTAGGTTTTGCAAAACAATCTTCTTTTTTAATTGGTGGTGTGGGGTTTAAATTTGTTAATAGCTTATAAGTTTATATTTTTCAACTTGTTAACTTATCATGTCTAGCTTATTTTCGTTTAAAAAATATAAATAACTCAATATACTCAAAAGCAAGAAAATATTTCTGAAACATCTTTTTAATTCCAATAAACTCATAAGAGCATCCACTTCATTCAGTCATTCAAATGAATTTTTGTGAAAGAAAAAGTTATTTCAAAATTTACTTCAAATGTAAAAGCTTTTTAAAAAGCTTAATGAGTAAATCTTCAAGTCAACTTAGGATCTTTCCTCCCATGCGAAGTGGAAAAAAAAGTAGAGTTTATTCTACGAAGGTTCGATTAAGGCCCAAGTGTTAAAAAAAATAAAAGAAAAGGTCAACTTAGGATCTTAGTCATCACTAATATATTATTAAGCATTTGAGACTTTTTATAAAAAAAGTTTTAAGATTTTAAAACAAAAAACATTACTATAAAAAGAAAATTAAAAAATTAATGTAAAATTTAAAAATTTAAGTCTAATTTAAACCGTATAGTAACTGTAACGCCTACCAATAGTGATATATTTTTATATAATTGTTTATAAGAAAAGCTAACTAAACTTATAACCTGCTAAAATTTGAAAAATAAAGTAATAATTATTTACACTATTAATAATTTAGATGTTTACTTTTAAAAAAACATTTATCTACTATCTTATAAAGTATTGGAGACATGTTGAATAAGGAAAGTTTAAATTGAAAACATTTGCTCGTCACAAAAATTGTCGCCAGGTACCTACCGTTGCATTACATGTACCCTTTTAGTTTATTAAAAAAGTATTTTGCTCCGGTGAAAAAAAAAAAGTGTTGTAAATATTAATGGGCTTATGTCTATTCACATTTATCTTTAGGGTTTGAAATGCATTCATCCACCCTATATATACAATTCACTTATAACCTTGATGATCACTTAATAAGAATTCTCTTCCTCTTTTGTTCTTGTTTATTATTTTGTAACACGTTATCAGCACGATAGCCTGGAGAAAAAGAGCAAGATAAAGATGACGGTAAACTACTAAAGTTATGGTTGATATAATTTTTTTTGAAACTCGCTACTGATCTAGAAAGGTAAATATCCAATATCATCATACCATTGTATTTATAATATATTCATGATTAACTACATGATATCTTGATTTTGTATAATATATATTGTTCACTGTAAAATGATTGACATTAACATTAAGGGCGATGAACACCGTGGTCTGTATACTTATTAAATCAATAACGTAGAACTCGCAATTATAGTTGCTAATAAACCCTTAAGAATTTTAATACAGTAAATAAATAAATTTATGATCATGTTTTGTGATCCCGTAATTCTTTTTAAGATGCTCAAATTATTATAAACAAAACAATTATTTTGCTAAATTTAATGAAGATATCATTTGTCTTAATATTGAAAATCGAGTAAAGTAATCTAAGATCTTTTTATGCTTGTGTTTTTTTTTAAAGATTCTTAAATCTATTGTTATCATAAAAAAGATTAAATAAAGAAAAGGTATACTTGTAACATCATGTAATACTTTTAATTATATTTTTGAACCTCATGTTCTATGTTGATTCTCGAAAAGAATTAAACTAACATTATCTCATGTTAGAAAAAAAAAAAATAGAACTTTAAGTTCTAATGTATGATGCAATGAATAGAATCAATAGAAAAAAAAATAGAACCTCGAGTTCTATTATGATTCTCTCAAAAGATTAAAAAGGTATCATGTTATGATTATATTTATTCATAATAAAACCTCGAGTTTTATTACAATGAATAAATTAAAAAATACAATAACCTCAAGTTATTGTATCTTTTTTTAGTGAACCTCAAGTTCATTTATTATTCTCTCTCTACAAAAAAAAAAAAAAAAAAAAAAAAGCTTAAGCGAGTTCGGTCTCGCAATTTTAGTGTTAGATCTGAATTAAAAAGAAAATATATATCGGTGAAAGATCCGTTAAATGTATGTCAAAAATCTAAAAGAAAGATTTGACCATCATAAGCAAGAGATTCTTGCAAATGCGAGCATATTTTTTCGCAATATTAAGTAGTACATCTGAATGATGAAAAGAAAAAATGCGATGAGATGGTTAATGCCTCGAATATACTCATATATCGAGAACGATGCTTTGATATAAAAGAAATGGGCATGTTTGAAAAAACACGATAAACCCGTTTACTAAATTTGCTCTATATTGTCGTGTTAAAAGAAACTGGTTGGCAACCTCAAGTTGCAACATAAAGATCTCCATTCCTTCAAGCGAATGTGATAAGATGATCAATATAAGATGTTCATTCCATCAGGTGAATGAGATAAAATGATCAATATGAGATCCTCATTCTCTCATGTGAATGTGATAATGTAACGATAAATGGTTAAAGATCATTTATCATGGTAAATGCTATGGTCGAGGTAGTATGACAATGACAAACCACTAGTAGTGGCGAAAATACAATAAGAAAGGAGCAAACAAAAATGCTATTTATGCAAAAATGCAATGTGATGTATGCAATATACAAGCGTGTCAAAGATATTACACACTATATTCATAGATTTAAGAATCTATGCTAGCACATTCTGCTCCGTAAAAGAAATATAAAATTATCATGAGGAACGAAGTTAAATATTAAGGATGCGTTATATTCTTTTGTATCTTCCTCGACATGCATTATATAAAGATTAGTAAAAGCTAATCATAGCCATAAAATAAGTTTATGAGCTATAATTATAATATTTTTGGCATGACCGGTTACACCATCCCGAGTCATTAATGATGCGACACTATAGAAGAATAACATTCTTCAATATAAATGGTATTATCTCTCAAAAGAAGTTGATTATTAATCTATCAACAAGAATGGAGACTCAATTCCTCAATTTTCTGGAAAGAAAACAAATGGATATATGTAGGCATACACATCCATTGTATGAACCATTTAGAGTTTAAAATCGATGCATCGTCTAAATGGTCATTAAATCGCAACCTCAAGTTTGCATGATTAATAGCTCAATGCGAGCCTAACATTCCAGAGTAAGTATTTCATCATGAAAATACGATGAATTACTTCTAAATTATCAAATGAAACTGAGAGAAAAACTTGTGTTGTTATATGGGGCCATATTATAATATGCACAACAACAAAATTAGCATCATGCCAATATGTTATTATAAATCCTCCCGTTTATAATTGATTTTGGTTATAAACCAAACATATCCCATTTTTTGTTTTTCTGTGTGCAAATTACTCCACCTAAATGCACATATATGGGATATAGAAGATGGATAATTCCTTCAGGAGGAGAGAAGTAGCTGCAAATTAGAATGAATTATCATATACTATTGATCCTCGAAGGAAATTTTTATGAATTCATTATTCAATGAATAATCTAATAGCTATAAATAAACATTGGCCAAAAACAGAATTTCAGCTACTCATGCTCAAATTAGAAATTGTCCTCAAGGACACTATTTTATTATGACATGCCTCAAGCATGGTAGACAAATTGATTCCAAATAAAATCCTCGATGAAAAATATGGAGCATGAAAACAAGATGGTTGTTTGAGGTATAAACGACCCCATGATAGTCTCATAAAGAAACACTAGGCATGAAGGTTCCAAAGAACCTCAAATAGCTAATGAGATCTCAATAAATTATATCATGTCTAAAGTTATATGGAATCGAAACATAAACGACGTCGATAAATTTGTTTACATACAATATAGCGCTTGCTATTATGCATAATGAGGATCATAAATCAAAAGTGCGCTCAAGGAAATGATTGGCCAATATGGAAAGACGCAATATCAAATATTGGGATATGAAGTCCATACACATGAATGTGTAAAAGTTATTGGATATACATCAATCTTTGTGCGAATGCTAAATAAGAGATCTAAAGCTATGCCTTTTAAGACATGAATTGTGAATAAATAAATTCACAAAAACACAAAGTTGATTATTAAAAGACATATTGTATCGAGGTGGATGTAAATATCTTATTGATATTTTACAAGACAATCAAAATTGAAGTATTTAATTCGCTCTAAATGAGTTTTATTAGAGCTCTTATATACCATGAATGATCTGTAATGTCTCAAGCATGACTTACAACTTCAACTCTATATACGATTAATAAAGTTCTCAATAACTTTATATTGATAAAATTGAATGAATCCATATATGGATCAAAATGATTTTGGACGACTATTATATAAATTGCTTTTGCATATGTCTCAAAGAAATAGTTGGTCCTCAAGTATCATACATAAGTACAATTGATGTTTGGATGCCAATTTTGTAATTAATGTGCCTCACGAGAGTGTATTTTTTTCTTTTTAATATTTGTACATGCATTGTATATTTTTCAACCAATTGATTTGATATTCGGTTGGAAGCTACACATATATTTTGTCATTTTTGCAAGACTTATTCGTAATATCATCAATTTGATGGACTTCATTTTAAAGTTGTTGCCAACAAAAGTATACGAGCCAACTCGTTTAGAAGATTAGCATGCGATGCTTGAAAGATATACATTAAATTGAGGAGGAGTATTATGCGCACTGCACTCTTTTTCCCTTCATCAAGTGTTTTTATCCCACTGGTTTTTTCTTGATAAGGTTTTTTTTAATGAGGCGGTGTATAACGTTTAATAAACAGTGAATATCCAAGGAGGAGTGTTGTAAATATTAATGGGCTTATGTCTATTCATATTTATCTCTAGTGAGCTTTAAGGTTTGAGATGCATTCATCCACCCTATATATACAATTCACTTAAAACGTTGATGATCACTTAATAAGAATTCTCTTTCCTTTTTTGTTCTTGTTTATTATTTTGTAACAAAAAGCTTTTTATCGAGATGCCGTTAATTTAGACAACCTCTAACATTGAAAGAGACTGAGTCACTGAGTACTAATTCAAGTTGACTCTATCATATGGATATTAAATCTTTGACATATGGAAGTTCCACGCTTCCACATATAAACCTTTGACTTTGTCAAACACAAAAAGTCCATTCACTAAACTTCAAACTTAACTCCCATGAAAAGTCCCCAAACCAAACTGTCCCACGCCTTAATTACCGGCACATGAACATGTCTAGTTTTAGAAAATGAACTAATGTTTGTTTCTAGTACATATATGTCATAAAGTAATTTGTATGCTCATTTGGTATACATGATGAGATTGCTACACATAGTGTTATGTATTATTACTGCATTTACTATAACTTTTACTGAAAATGTGGAGGCGTATAACAAAAGTGTTGAGATCACTAAAGGCATTAATGATCTAGATAAAGTTATACTCCATGGACATAAAGGCACTAGCGTTGAGGTATGTTGACTTACTCCATTATTATGTCATATTTTGTACTTAAAACTTTATGTCTTATGTTATAGTGTTCTTAAGATTTATATGGATCATGGATAAGCTTGATCCTTAACTAGATCAGGGACTTGGATCAGTACATAGTTATTTTGTGTACTGTGGATATGTGCATATGCAAGATGATAACTGTAACGTTTACGTGATCATATTTGTTTGCAATTATGTAGGATCTATGAGACAAGTACGTGGACTTAATTTTATAAAGTATTTGTTTGAAGTTATTGTTGTCATTTAGTAATTAGCAGTCAGTCCAATATTCGTCTAGTGTGAACATATGGTGATCATGCCATATATAGCAGTTAGGAGTTTAAACCCCGTGAATTAGTCGGCCAAAAGGTTGGAAACCATGGTTACCCAAAAAAAAAAAAAAAAGTTTTTGATAAAACCAAATGTTAACTTTTGAAAGTATATGAAGTCTTGTGCTGTTACTAGTCTTCTGTTTTTTACACTTACGAAATTTTAATACTTGCTATCCCTTTTGGTTTTTCACTGTCCAAGTGTACCTATTTGTTTTGAATGAGTGAGTAAATGCAT
>JARVZY010009417.1:0-27925 GCA_030686995.1 Artemisia argyi
TCGTAATAGATGTGGTAGTGATCATCTTATGAAGTTATCTGCCATGCATCACTTCTGCGTCTGTGGTGGTCGCCGTCCATTCCAACATGCTCATACACGTTTGAACTTAGACATTCACATGCACGTAGTTCCCTTTCATTCACATAGATCTTTAGTCCTTAATCTTTGTAGATTCTTCTTTTTGGCGTAGAATCTAATTTTGAACATTGTGTTGCTTAGATCTTTGAGGGAGCTTTCATTTGCTTCAAGATGTATGTATGAGCATGTGGAATCAGTCTCCATGGAGATGATATGTCCCTGAAAATAAACAGTTAGCAATAAACAACCGGTACTTACAGATAAGGAATTAGAGATCGTCAACAGCATAGTGTGAAGACTCCTTCTAACCCTTATCAAGGCCGTTCCCATGTCAGATACCCCCGAAGGAGCTTACAAGACCTACTAAGTAGCTCAATGACTGGGTGAGTCGCTGAGGATCACTCCACGACTGTAGACTGCTAAAGAACTACCGCGAACACTAAGCGTAACCCTTGTGGGGTTACCGAAGTGACCTGCTGTCAGGGCTGTTTGATGTTGACTCTGGCAGGAATTTCCGTTCAATCATTGAGAAATACATTTGTAATTCTCTCATAAACGTTCTCGGCAGATTGCTCAGATCTGCGAAGGACTCGATAATTTACAGCTGGTGTCCATTGATGTAGAACACCAGTTGTAGAAATACTAAGTGTTCCTAAGAGATCTTTGATGTATCTCATGGCTCTAGACTCGATAAGTGCTCACTTAGGTTTCCTATTCGGAGACTAGGGAGGGGTCTCCTGCTTCAATATCAACTATCTCTCAGAGATAAGTCGATAGATTACACTGGTTCCCCGTGAGAATGAAACAAGCTCTTTTAAGAGAACTTGAGTGGCTAGAAGGTTTAGTGCATTGCGTCACTGGATCCATGACGACTTAATCATCAATACCGGTGTTGTCTTTGCAACAGCCAGTAGCATATGAATTGAACCCGGTGTCTGCCCTAAGGTTGAACATATGGAGGGCTATTTCTTTTCACCCTTTTCTTTACTTTTCTTTTTCATTCTTCAACCCCTTCTTTCTCCTTTTCATTCTTTACTCCTTTTTTTTCGTATCATACCTAAGGACTTCTAGTTCTAACTATTGGTGATGTCCTTGGGTAGATCCCTCCGGCTTAGGCGGATCATAGGACGGTTATTTCCTAACCTTAGTCACCTTATAACTCCATGACTATCCTATAATTGCCATTGAAACCTTTGAAAATCTCTCAAAGTGTTTGTGTTTGTCAAACATTTTGTTTAACACTTTGAGAGTTTTATGTTTTACTTATGAAGGGCTCCCCCTTCACATGTGCTCATATGTATTTAATAAATTTGCACATGCGGGAGGAGCGAGCACTTTGAATTGATCCACTTTCAGTGAACAAGACCGATTCGAGACACGCTTACATCACTAGTTAGACTAGCTTGAAGTTATTACCCGGCCTGGTCAAGTCCACAGAAAGTTTCTCGAAACGGTACATTTCTACTAAGACAAATCCTTTTCGAGACACGCTTACGTGGCTAGTTAGAGAGTTCCATTGTCAGCTTTTAGGTGACAACTAGCTCTAGTAACTAACTTGATGTTATTACCCGTCGAGGAAAAGTCTTTTCGAATTTACTAACTTTTATGTTTCGTCAATTCCTGGGTGAATCTGAGTCTAGCTCGCATGAGGTTTGACAATTTAAGCAACATTTAACTTTCATATTTTAATCACTTTCACTTTTCTCCCCCTCAAAAATAGCATATAAGATGTTGTTTTTGAGAAACATTTGATTAAAATATGCATTTTGAGTCTTATGGGGAGAAATCAACAAGAACTTTTTGATTATGAGAACGATGAGTTTTCAAGTGCTCCCCCTCAACAAGTGAATACTCATTGAGGTGAAATACTTGTCTTTTGAGCAGAATTATGAAAATCAGAAAATGTTTGATTAATTCTACTCAAAAGTAAGAAGCCTTCGCTCCTTATCTAAGGATTGAGGCACTGAAGCGTACCTCAGGGTCCTTTAATTACAAGCACGGGTTGTACACTGTTATGTGTGCACAAGCCATCAAAACATGATTTTGACAAAGCATTTTGATTTTGAATACTCCCCCTCAAAACGACCATGTGTTTTGACATTATTAAACTTTGGAGCGAATTGGGGAGTAAAGGTTTGAAAAATCTTGAGAAAAATTTTGAAAAGTTTTGAAAAACCTTTTGAAAAAATTTTGAATAAATTTTGCTCAAGATTAAGAAGTTTTAGATAAGCTTCGCATGGAAAACTTCTTGTTTTTAAGGATAGGTGCGCGTTTGGTTTTAAAGAACGGTTTAGCAAGGCACTTTCCTTTCTTTGAAACTCGAGTTGTGCACTGAAATGTGTGCACAAGTCGTTGCTTTGATACAAAATTAGTTTTCTTTAAACGAAATACCCCCCCTTAAATAATGAAGTTTATTTAAGAGATAGTCTTCTTGAGCAGAATTTAGAATCGTATTTAAGAAATACTTTTTGAAAATTCGTGAGATGATTCTGCTCAAGGTTTTAGAAAACACAATCAAGTATTATTCAACAAAGAATGCTTGAAATTCAAAACTCTTTTACTGTTGAAAGTTGTTTGAGACCCGGAGTCTCTCTTTTGAGTTTTAAAAATCTGAAAAAGATTTCCATCTAAAGTTGAACCTCATGAGTTCTTTTTGAAGATTTTGATTTTGTGATGAATGGAAAACTTCCGGTATTTGGGATGTTCAGATCAGAGACATTCTTTTATTGAAGCCAAAGCATTCCAGATTTTTGAAAATATGAAAGGTTGTGAATGACTTTGCTTTGGTCTCCACACTTGCTTTACCGGTGTAAGACAAGAGTGTAGAGTTTGGAAAAAATTTGTTTCTCACCATTTTGAATCCATTTACCAGTTTAGCCTTTAAACACATTTTGTCCTTTGACCTCAAAATATGTTCCATAAGAAACATTTTGTCGAATGTTGAAATTTTGACTTTCAATGGGATGACATGTAGTTGCACACAGAGAAAATGCATCAGGCACAAACAAGTATAAGATGAATCAAAAATCTCATTCTAAATCAACCTAAGTGTTCAGAATTCTCAGATTAACACACAAAATCACAGATTAATTCATTCTTTCACTCGAAATTTTCCAATTATGATTATGGTTTGGGGTTATGATTTGAGTCTATGCACACATGTTAGCATCAAAATGCAGGAATATTGAACAAACAAATGCCCTAGTAGCAGCAAAGACATCGACATCTAAAACCCTAAATTACATGAATCTAAACCTATGTTGTATCTAATTGAGCAAACACACCAATCGAGCATTCTTTAGTGTTCTCTAAAGCTATATAAACTAGTTAATTAGACTAAACACAAAAAAAATGAAAGCCCTGATTGATAACCCTAGTTTCTGATTATGCCTTTTTGACCGTTGAAAACACTTGAAACATTTAGGGAACGATTAGACAACAACAATGAGGAAATTAGAAACTCACAATTATGGAGATAATTGAGGAAAAAATCGTTAGTCTGATTCGTTGAGGTTTTAATCATGTGTGCAACTTTTGAGAACATGTGTGAAAACATTGATTAGAGCCTGTTTAATTTTCCTTGCAAGGTCCTTTTACCTAAGTTTAAGACTTTTGTGAACTTTACTCATTAAAAGGTTAGTTACTTTTCCATTTGAAGTCCAAACTAGATTAATTTGGGATCGTTGCAAAAAAAATTCCTTTTCTCCCCCTCGAATTAGCATATATTTTGTGAAACCTTTTTGCACTTTTAATTCGAGAGATCGTAGAACCTTTTTGAAAATGAGTTTAAATCCGAATGATGAAGAAACATATTATCCTTGATGAATAAAAATTGAGGTGTCCAAACTTCATGATATTGTGAAAAGTTTTCTCCCCCTCAAAACATGTTCCATTTTGACAGAGTAAAGCAAAATTTGTTTAAATGGAGGAACATAGTTTTGAAGATTTGAAGTTTGTACACAAAGAAAGAAGATTCTTTTTGTAGAAAAAGTATTTACAGAAATACTTTGATGTTTGACTCTTCTTAGGTTTTAAGAAAATTTTGCAAATCATCTGGAGTCAAACACCACAAACCAATATGGTGAACTAAATCAACAAACCTTGATGGAGGTAATTATCTCGAATGTGAGCAGGATCCAAATTGCATGTAGACGACTCAGTAATGTCAGGAATGAGTTGAGCCAGTGCAAACGGATTAAAGAACGCCTCTGGGTCATGCTCTGCGGTTTGTGGAACTGATTTAGGTATGGAGTCTTCAGCTGATTGTCGTGAGTTGGACCCGGTTTGTACTGTGGTTGTTGGAGATGCAATTGGAGGACCGTCTCTCTTCAACAGTTGTTGTTGTTTGTTGAGGTGAATCAGGTACTTGATTGTGATCAAGATGTGCAGCGAAAATTGGTGAGACCTCAGAAAGACGGTTTTTCAATCGTATCATCAAACAATGGAGCAAACAAGATTTCCACTTCTTTACGGGTGAGAGACGATGGTTCAGCCGAAGAATCCGGAAAGTTCAGACGGTTGGATGCGGGTCCTAAGCTGTTGTGCTCAGAAGCCATAACATTAAGCTCGGGTCCGAAACTGAGTTGTTCCGAAGCCATAGCTGAAGTGCGGGTCCGAAACTGAATTATTTCGAAGCCATACCTGGAGAATCTGTAAAGAAAGAAAGAAGAGACAAGAAAAAAACAGAGAACAAGGATTCCCAAGAGTAAATGGGTTTTAGATGTTAGAAGCATAAAGATGTAGTGTCAATTATCTTCTTGACACTCGAACACACAATTCCGATGGTTTTCATTCTAGTCTCAGAGGTAGAAGTTGTGGAGATCACATTAGTTTTGGTGCAAATGTCTAAAATCTTTCCTGTAGGAATCCACCTAAGACCAATTGATTTGAAAATTCTACCTGTGGGTACCCACCTAGTGTTAGATCTAGGAGAAGTTTTCCTTTTAGATGCAGTTGAATGAATTGTAGGAGCATCACTTCTTTGAGAAAACCTACGTCCTATGTTGATCCACTTCTTAGGTTTCTGACTTATGACTTTTGGTTCAACGGGTTTGTTTGTCTTAGTCGATTGAGCCTTTTCAAGTGAATTTCCCTTTTGAAGATATTTTAAAGCACAAACAACATGATTATTTACGCAACTACTCTTAGAAGCTATCCAATTCCTATTAGTTTGTTGATTACTCTTAGGTTTTGGTGTGCTACTACAAGCAGTGTTTTGTACTACAGTGGAAGGCATCACATGAGGTCTTGAACCTAGAATTCCATCCTTTTGAAGTAGCGCCTTTTTCCTAGCCTTTTCTAGATCATAGTTCTTGCACATGTCATATTTTCCATAAGAATCTTTACTTTTAATGCTTGTTTTAGACACTGTTTTCGAACTAATCCTAGATGAGCCAGGCATAATCACGTGTTGAAATTTAGCAGACACAGATGCATTTTCCTTAGGCCAAGAATGTGGAGTGACTGGTTTTGTCAAATTGTTTTTCTCAACAACTTGGGAGGTAAACCGAGATTTTGAAGATTTAGGTCGTTCAGATTTAAATGCAGTTGGTTGTCTAACAACTGATCATTTTCTGATTGTTTGAGAAGTCGGTTTCCCCAAGATTGATGGTTTTGCAAACTTAGTATCCACACTCTGGCCAGTCAGTCTTCTTAATTTGTTTTGTAATGCAGCATGTGCAAACACCTTTTCTTGAATTTGACCTTTTAAAAGCTCATTTTCTTTAACTAATGTATCCACACGTTTTCTTTGTTCATTCAAAAATTGACCATTGTTGCCCGAATTTATAGATTCGTTTTGCATTTGAAGTTCAAGTGAGATGCAATGTGCCTCTAGTTTTGAAAAATCTTTATGACACTGGGCAATGGTCTTTTTGAGAAGAAGGTTTTCAGACTCAAGAGTTTGGTATGATGTTTCAGTAATTGGATTATCAGGTAAGGACTCAGACTCAGAATGTATTACTAGACATTGAACAACATCCTGGTCAACCTCTCCTTTATTACTGAAGTTAGGTTGCTCAGATTGTTGTTTCTCATATGCAGGCATATTATGATCAACAGTAGATTGTACCTCAGCCATTTGCTCTTTGTCAAAGTTCGGTTCTTTGTCATAGATGGGTATGAAATCTTCCTCATCCATCTGTCCTTTGTCAAAGTTGGGCTCTGAGTCACAGAAGGGTCTGATCTCTGCACAATCTGCATCTTTATCATTCCCCAATCTGCAGTTGTCATCCTGCACTTCTGATTCTATCCCTTTGCATTTCATGGCAACCAAATTATCTTCCAATGTATCAGCTTTATGAACTTGCTCTTCTTGAATCTGCAACTTCTGTTCTTTGATAGCACTCAGATGAAGTGATCTTTCATTAAGCATAAATTCTAAGCGGTTTAGGCGTGAAACAAGTTGATCTCTAAAATCTTCAACCTCCATACTTGTGATGTTCTCTCTCCATACATTGCTTTCATATTTATAGTGTATGAGAGCTTTAAAATGCAATGCCATGAACACTTTGAACTAATCCTTGAGCGCTCTAAATCCTGCCATGCAATCGCTTCCCTGTTCAATTTGTTTTTCAATTTGAACAATGTTTTCTCGGAGTTTCCTTTGGAAGGTTAGACGATCCATTCCAGTTCCGAAGAATGCATTAAAGGTACCTCCCGTAGGAAACCATGCATCTGAGAGAATCTTGCATTGAGTCTTGACTGATTCAAAATGAGCTAAGCAATTTTCTGTAGAATTGATGGCTCTTTTCTCAGCTTCAGTCATCTTTATCTCAAATGGGTCTTTAGAGTCATCAGAAGCATTTGTGTCGTATACTGGTTCAGTATCATCCATGACACCCGAATTATCTTCCAATATTTTAACCTCATTGCCTGTATTAACTACATTTGCAGTATTCTCACCATTCCTAACCAACCTTTGAGTAATACTTCCTTGTATCACAACTCTTTCACCTTGCTTGACAGCTTGATTTCGGGAATTTCGGGAATTTGATAAAGCCTGACTCGTAAATTGTATGAAGTCTGAGATGATTCTGCTGTGACTTAGTTCATGCATTTGAGACCTTGATTGATACATTTTCTCTTTGTTTACTCTCACAACTGGATCTACAGAATTATCAGACTCATACTCTGAGCCAGTATTAATCATGTGAAATTCCTGCATGTTTGCCATTAACATCACATCTGCAGTATCGATTTCCAAATCTGCAGTATTGGATTCCAAATTAGCATATTCATCATCAGATGTAATATCTCCCATGACACTTTCCAAAACCTCATTGAGATTACTCCCTTCAACTTCCATTTGACTAAGTGTGGCATTGTATTCAACATTATCGTCAAAGACTGGAGTTGAATCATAATCCTGAGCTTCCTCATCTGCAATATTTTCTGTATATGCCAAGAATGCCATGCTTGGTTCGATAAGATCTTCTTCATCATCAGTATCTTTCATTGTGTATAAGCATTCAGAAGTTGAAGTTATATCGCCATTGCCTTTCTTAGAAGATACTTGACTAAGCTTCACTAGATTTTGCAGAAGAGATTGCACATTATTATGTAGTGTTGCAGGATGGTACTGTGGAATGAAGAAAGGCTCAGGTGCATTCGGAGGATTGAAGAAGAGACCATTTGGAGTGTAAATTAAGGATCCATGGTCAACAGCTGGAGCAGGGAGAATGGTCTTCAGAGGATTCATGCTTAAACAGGATTCAAGAATTTGCATCATTCTGATGTGATGAAGTTCTTCTGTACGATGCATAGCTTCAAGATATTTCCACATTTCATAAGCACTGTCTTGAAAGTCCATATTCATGTAAATTGAATTGGGAAGGGCTAATGTCATGAACCATACAGCCTGTTGGTCAGCATCATACTGAGCAAGTTCTGAAGCATTCAAATCTGCAGTAGTTTGTAACCTCATAATCCCTGTTGAGTCAGCAAGAAATATCATTTTGTATGGACCATCTTGAATGGATTTAAGCATGAGATCTGCAGCAGGACGATCTGTGAGCCATTGTAGAAATCTCCGTTTCCAAACAGTATACGTTCCTGGTAGCAACATTGGAGGCCTTGATTCATTGCCAAAGAGCAGAACATGGCGAATGAGGGAGCTGTGACTTTGTTGTTGATGATACTGTTGCTGATGAGAATATTGGTGAGGAAGGTAGTTGGAAGAAGGTCCTGTTGCTGATGAGAATATTGGTGAGGAAGGTAGTTGGAAGAAGGTCCTTGAGACGTTGTAGATGACATTGCTCTCCCCCTTGATTGTTGCGATGTAATCGAAAAAATCAAGCAAAATGTCACACGCAAGGTCGAAATAGTGAATTCAGATTTTCCCTCCAAAAATTATTTGAAAAAAAAAAATTTTCTTTCCCAAAATTTGAAAATCACTATGAAATGCAATTATAAGGTTGCAAGAAAAATTTGAGTTTCAAAAATTTTGCCGCCAAATTTCACCGAAAAAATTTGAATTTTGGCCTAAAAATTTGAATTTTGGGTCAAAATTTTCAACGTTATACCAAAATTTAAATTTCGCGTAAAAATTGAACGTTTGGTCTCTGGTAAAAATTAAATTTTACTCAAATTTTCCCGCCAAAAAACTTTTTTTTTTTTTTTTTTTTTTTTTTTTTTTTGGAAATAAGAAGAGAAAGATAGGAAGGAAAAACTTAGATTAGATGAGATGATGTGATTATGTTAATTTGGATCTTTAAGGATAAATAAAGGTTTTAGTTTTAAGTTGATTTGAAAACTTGAAAAAAAAAAATTTGTGTTCTAACTCGGTATGTTATTGTAAGTTTCAAACTCGGTATGTGCTGTTAGGTTTCAAACTCGATATGCACTTAGGGTTTCTAACTTGATAAGTTAGGTAGGGTTCTAACTCGATAGGTTCTTTGGGTTTCTAACTCGATATATTCTTTGGGTTTCTAACTTGATAAGTTGTTTGGGTTTCTAACTCGATAAGTTGGGTATGGTGCTAACTCGATAAGTCCAGATTATGTTCCAAACTCGATAAGTTAATGAAGTTTGGGCAGAGTCTCCCCTTAGAAGGTTGCCACACTGATCCTAACTCGATAGACGATTAGGTAAACAAGGCTAACTCGCCAAAATCCAAACTCCAAACTCGATAGATAACACTTAACTCGATAATGTTGAAACACTTAACTCGAAAAGAGAAACCAATTACCCCTAACTCGATAGTATTGAAACACCTAACTCGATAAATCTTATAACACCTAGCTCGATAGAACTTGAAATAAACCCCTAACTCGATAGAATATTACACCTAACTCGATAAGTTAAAAAAATTAACCCCTAACTCGATAGGTGTGACACCTAACTCGATAGATCTTAAGCACCTAACTCGATAGAACCAAAGTGAACCCCTAACTCGAAAAGAACTCGATGAACAGTACCACTTTTTAAGAAAATCACTTTAAAAAACCAAGTTTTTCTACCAAATCAAACCTAAATCAACCTATATTATCCCTTGGCGAATGATACCACTTGTTAGGTCACGATTTTAATAACATAATCACTAAGATAGATCTAGAGAGAGAAAGAGAGTAGAGAGAGAGAGTGGAAGGAACTCTTAAGAATGGAATGAAAGAAAATAAATTACCAAGAGAACCAACCCCTCTCAAAGGAGAGGTTACATAGTATTTATAGGTGAGGACTAGGGCAACACTCCCTTCCTCCCTATCTTGAAAATGAAATGGGCTTAAGGCCCATGGGCTTGCTACATAAGCCTTAAGTTATAATAAACATACAAGCCTTAGCAACCTATTACAAGTAAATGACCGAGACTTGATAAATAGTAAAACTACGTTCCCAACAATCTCCCCCTAAGGGTCGGTCATCAAGGTTGCTTGACGTCTTCGTCTTAATCTTTGACTTTCAATGCTTTAGACGTCTTCTAAATCATTCATCGTTCTTTGTTCTTAGTTGATGTAGTTGTGATCATCTTATTACAAAATGTAATGACCGAGACTTGAATAAATATAAAAGTATGTTCCCAACAATCTCCCCTTAAGGGTCGGTCATCACGGTTGCTTGACGTCTTCTTCTTTGTCTTTGACTTTTGACTCGTATAACTTAAGACGTCTTCAAAAGAGAGTGGGTGTTCTTTTGCTTCATTGTTCATTGTTCGTAATAGATGTGGTAGTGATCATCTTACAAGAAAAAAAAAAAACAAAAAAAAAAATTCCCTATAAATATAGAACATTTAATGCTTGCCATTAGGCAAGATTGCCACTAAAAAATGAAGATTAGACAAGATTAGGAAAAAAAATTAGTTGGACAACCATGATTGGTTGTTTGCTTTAAAATATGAGGCAACGTGTGGAAAGGTTGCCACCCCCCTTATAGTTGTGGTTAACCAAATTTATTTTGTTACCTAATCATGAATAATTTCATTGGTTACAATTCCGATAAACATGAAGGCACAACAAATACTTGATTGTGATTTGAGGATTCAATATCTTACAATAAATTGTAGTAAATATGTTTGTCTTGGTAAACAGCTATTTCTCCTTCGCTTAGGAGAACGCGACAATCAAAGAAGAGATAAAGGTAATGTTACAATGAATGAGGATAGGTGTTGAAAGAGGACCGACTCTCCTTATTGAGAGGGTGCTAAAAGTCAACTAGAGGACTCCATACTACTGGTCTAAAAGCACAGAGAGGAATTCCTCTAAGCCGTATGATCAATGTTAATAACATTTCTCATTTCTCTACATCTTTTTGTCTTTCCAAAATATGCATGTGCCAAGGTTTTGTCAAGTATTCATACACTAGATTTTGGTCCCTCAGGTCTTCCTGATATTTGTGCGACCAGGTAGACTAAAAATGAATATACTGAAATATATGGGATATATATAAAGTGCCAACAAATACATCTTTTTGAAGAATTTTCTTTATACAATACTTTTTTTTTCAACAGTAATTTTTTCACACTATATACCACTTACATCACAATATATCTTACAAATGCCTCAAGTGACGCTTAAACCTACAACTTTTAGATTGATAGACAACTCACATACCACTTACTATGGATACAATCAGGGTTAGGCAAAGTATCTAGCCAGTTATTTAATACTAAATGCTTGAAAGTATAAAAATACCCTTAGCTTAAAATTTCAAGTCGGATAACATTATACATACCTGATCCCTTCCCCTACACTAATATTATACATACTTTCCATAGTTTTAGCGTTTTATTTTTCACAATCATTTAGTTTTGTAACCTTGTCGAATTAACGTTCTCTTGATCTAAATGGTTACTTTGATGGTAGAAAGCAGAAACTAGGGTCCAATGATGGTTAGAGCACCCACTGAGGGTGCATTATAGAACATAACACCCACCTATGGCGCGAACCATTATATCGGTGGTCGCGTTGTAGGGTCCATCACCGCCCCCACCAGCCAAGTTATAGCACATTTTCTCTTTGTTTTTCTTTTTTATAATTTTATGTGTGTATTTGTTGCAGGTGAGCTTGAGGATGAACCAAAGAAGCATGAAGAAGAAAATGACATAATACCTTGTTGGGTTAGCATTGTTAGTCCTATATTATTTTAGTCCCTAATGTTAGTTTCTTGCACTGTTAGTCCTTGTTGGTTAGCATTGTTAGTCATATATTATATAACATTTGGTATAAATGTAATGTTTTGTTTTATTTAAATTATGTAATGTATTTATTTTAATGTGTTGTTTATTTAGTAAATGAAAAAATTATAAAACTGTGGGGCCCGAGAGTGTCTTATAACCTAAGTGACGAAGGAGGTTGCTTTTGGGTTGAGTTATAGGTTTTGAGTTACTAAATGAAAAGGTGACGTAACAACACTTTTTATTACAACACCGAACGTCACCTAGTGCTCTTATAGATGGTCTCTTTATCAAATTGATAAAATTTCAACGAATCATGTTTCGGGAGAAATTTTAGCTAATTTACTTTGTCATAGATCAGGACAAATTTGATCTATACTTTGTCAAACTTCACAATATAGTACTCCATACTTATTCTAGGACAAACATAAATGCACTTAATAAGTTTATCATTGTTTTATAGGTTATCTATTACAAATCTCGTCATGATCAACATCATCTAACTCCATACTTATTATAAACCAACCAACATAAATGTTGCGGTAAGAACAAGACAAAGGCACAAGAACTTGACCAAAAAAAAAATATAGAGGTCAATGCCTGCAGGATTGGTTTCAGTAGTAGTAGTAAATTTTAGCCTACTTCACATTGTTAGTGATTTTAGTACCATCAAGTATTTTAGGTAATTGTGATTTAATAGAGATCAATGAGATTTCATATTAAGCTCGGATATGAGTTAAGGAAGTGTGAAATGCACACTTGTTGAGCTAATATGTTTTCGATCGGACAAAGATGTGGGGTCAAGGGAGCCACGCCTCCTTAGAGGGTCAAGGGGCAGCGCCCCTTATTGGGGTCCCGCTCCAAAGTACGCAGGAGGGGGTCTAGGGGTTTGGGGCAGTGCCTCAAAACCTAAACGATGTTTATAAATTGGTATCAAAGGGCTTAACAATTTTTCCCGCAAAAAACACAGTCGATAAGGATGAGCAAAAGAACTAGAGAACCAAACCGGAACCGAGAAGAATCGAACCGGATCCAGACCCAATGGTTCCAGTTCTAGTTCATGAGTTTGAGATTTTTGGTTCTTGGGTCGGGTCGGTTCGACTCCACCGGTTCTCAGTTCCGGAACAGAATACCCAATAATTCTAAAAATGTGCAATTTTCTTTACTTCCATACTCAAAAAACTTCATGGAATACATTTGTTTTTAAAACCATGAGCAAGTCACTGACACTTCTTGGTTTGATCTAATAAAACCACAACTCATTTTCGGTCAGATTCTCTTGTTCTTTTACACTTCCTTATTAAAGATGATGTAATTGAAAGATATGGAACAACAATTAGAGAAATTAATTGGAAGAGATAAAGAGAAACAAATAGTGGAACCATAAAGAGTTTTATTTATTTGGTTGGACAAAGTTTGAAGTTATTTATTTGGTTTTTCGAATTAACATGTGTCATTGTTTTGTTAAACATTTAAACAATGTGAAACGATAAAATTGTTGTTTGTTTGAGTTTATGCTTTAGTTGTTAAACGTGATTGTTTAAACGTAAATGGTTATAAACACTTAACATCAATGTTGCAAAAAACGCTAGGCGCTAATCGGGCGGTGGGCAGATTAAACTTTTCTATATAAAAAATTTAAAAACTATACATATTTGTTTTAAAAGATGCATAATTTACATGATTTTGATTAGTTTTGGTCTTTTATTAAAGCCCACATAGTTATTAATTGGGCCTATTGTATAGTTTTTTTAATGGGCAATGTATTATATTTTTAGGGTTACCTCTTCTCTCTAATATAACACAGCCAACCTACCTCTTCCCTCTTCATCCTCCTCTTCTCTCTTAATCTCTTTGTAAATGTATGCACAGCCCCACAATATCTAAACAATATCTATAACACAACCCCACAATATCTAAACAACATCTAGCTCAAATTAAAACAAAATCAAGAAAATTCAAACCCCAAAAATGTGTTCTAATCGGTGCTCATTTGAAGTTACAAGTCATGGAGTGGTAACTTGTGTAAAAAGATGCGTGAATATAAAGAAAAAACCTTAGATCTGAAGTTAGAGGAGCGTTGACCGCCTAATTCGGCTGATTTGTTGCAAATCGGGGCGTTGGTGACCGACTAGCGCCTAGGCTGCTTTTTACAACACTGCTTAAAATATTCATATAGTTTTTGCTTTTTATTGGCCTAATTTATTACTGCACCAGGTTTTTTATTTTATTTAAAAAAAAAGACGATTCCTAGCCGGGTAGACCATAAGAACCGGAACCGAAAATTATAATCGGCTCGGTTTTCAGTTCCTACTTTTCACAAAATTCGGTTCCGGATCCATTAGGTCCGGTTCCGAACCCATACTCATCCCTAAGCCGACATGTCTGTTGGTGAAAGCATAGTTTTGAAAGGCTCAAGGCGCACTAAGGCGCAAAGGGGGGCAAAGAGCCTCGAGTCGAGGCGCATTCTAAGGCGCAGGATTCATGAATGCGAGGCGCACTAAATACATTATGGTTTTTATAACATATGTGACCATTTATGTAGCTTAAATAACACAAAATAACATTAAAATACTAATACATGACACATATTGCCATTATAAAGATTAAAATGGATCATTTGTCACTTCTCAAACGGATCAACTCTTTGATTCGATATATCAGACTAAATATGCTTGTATCCTACACTTGTAGACTTACATCTAACAAAGCTCACAATTTAACCCAAAATATCAAGCAAGCTACTTATTAATATTCAAGGCATAATGCCACTTTTTCATGATAATATATCATATAAAAAATACTTAATGAACAAATTCTTAAATAAAATTTCAATCAATAAAATAAACATAAAATCAATTCAAATTTACAAATCATATAAATAATCACCATATGACTTAAAAGGCCCATGCATATAACTTATAAGGCCCGTGTATCTTATTTTAATATTTAGAAAAAAGCCCAAAAAGCAGTTACATCTCCGAGGCGCAAAAATCCCTAAGGCGCAAAGGCGCAAAAATCCCCAAGTCGCGTGATTTTTGTGGGATTCATGCATGTCGTTAGCCTCGATCCAAAAAAATCCCTAAGGCTAGAGCCTCGTGCGATTTAGCGCCTAGGCGCGCCTTAGGCGCGATTTTTAAAACTCTGTGTTGAGGTGTATGCTGAGTTATAACAATGGTCACAAGAATTAATCAGTATATGGTTAGCTAGCTTAATTACTAGCTGTAAATCAAGAGAAGTGGCAAGAAGAACATGTGCGCAAAAATGCTTTTGGAAGATTCATATGATAGAATATTGCTCATAGTTTAATCATGTGAATCGAATGAATGAATATGAGATCAAATTTAAAAAGAAAGTGATATAGCACATATTTGTAGTATTGTGGATAACCTATGAGCGTGGTTGTTAAGGTGTCTTTGTTTGATCAATAGTAGTGGAATAGATCATGGGCTGACTTTGTTTTTGTTTGCTGTGGTAGATGCATGGAAGCTCAAGCTAGGTTTAGTTATTTGACTTTTTACCAAAGTCAATAAAAGTAATGAATTAATTCCTTATTAAATTGTAATGCTAAATATTGACTCAATTACTTTTATGTTGCAAGGTAATTACAATTTTTTCTTAAAAATTATACGATTAAAAATTCAGTTACATGCTTATATTCACTTAATTAGTTGAAAATAAAGGTGACGACCAAAAATTGGACCGACCGAAGGACCAACGGTCTGGTTTCGGTATGAGGTTTTTCATCATTTTGGTCTCGGTCAGGTTCGATCCGGCTTACAAACCGGACATTTAAGTCTTTTTGGACTGGACCGAGACCGGACCGACCACATTCGGTCCGGTCTCGGTCAAGGGTTTTTACCTAACTCGGTCTCGGTCCCAGTCCGGTCCAGTTTTTAGACCGTGAGCACTCTTAGTTGAAAACGAAGACTTGTTGGGAAAATAAAAAAATCATCTAAAAATGTATCTGCTCGAAGGATCAAACTTACAAATGTAGGATTATCCATCAATCTGTTCTAAATACTCATAGAAGGTATATAAGTTTCAGTTCAGGCAAAATAGAAGGTATACTATCAGAGCAGGTCTTAGGTGGCTATGGTGAGTAGCCTTTTCTAAGTCACCTGTTAAACCATAATGCAGCCATTATTTGTTTTCTTTGGAAAAAAATACAAATTTTCGGTCAAAACCCTAATTGTATATTTTTTTATCGTAACTTTCAAACCACATGTAGTTAAATAACGCGGTTAGCGCCATTTTCTTCATTTTTTGATTCGGCACAAAACCCAACTTGAATCTCCTCCATTAGACATTGGACGCGTCGCCAAAAGTCGACCGCCTAAAAAGGAATCTACGCCTTGTTTTTGGTTCATTGCTTTTGCTCTTACTGTTGATTTTGTTGCATGATAAAAATTAATCTTCACTTGCTGTCGAATGTCTTCATAAAAAAAAATGACTTTTCTATTGCTTTTATTTACTTTTGCTGCTGCTTAAATAATTGCTTCCGCTTGCTATCAGATTTCTTTACCAATGAATCATTGCTTATTTGCTTTTATTGACATAATTTGTTTTTCTTCTTAGTTTAGCTTTATATATATAATGTTTGTTTAGTTTCTAATTCAATTCGAGCTTTCGCGTTTTCGCTTTGCCGCTCGAATAACGGGGAATATTAGACGATAAATATGGCCCAAACTCGATTGTGAGTGTGTGTCACTAGGGTTTCATGATATGTGTACCCTATATAATAATTTAGCTAACAATACATCTACGGGGTTTTACCAAATCTAATCGTCAAATTGTTTCGTTGTCGAAGATCATTGTCGTTGACAACAAACGCTGACCACCAGATTGCCGCTCTGTCTTAAATGCAAAGCAAACCATGATGTAAAAAATAATACCAAACGTCATAAAAATGACGAAAAATGAAGCATTATACAATTATGTTGCCAACTACAAGTCCATCTTCTTGCAAACGAACAACAAAGAAGAGAAGAAGAAAAAAGAATCGAGGAAAAAAGCGGCTTTCAACATTCGTTTCAATTTGTTTGTCTGGATGCTTCCTGTTCAAACTGCCGACGAGTATTAGATAACTAGGTTAGTGGACCAAACATAATTGTTGGCTTGAGTCCATTAGGATTAGGGTTGTGGTCGCTTATCCAATAAGCTACATGGTTATTATATATTCACATGTGATATTTTTATGTAACCACACAAAAACACAATAATAATAAATCTATTCGCTATCTAATAACATGAACACTCGAGGAGGGAGCATTTTTACCTAGCTAAGCTTGGATAACATCACTGATAAAATGAATGAAATACGAAAAGAACCCTACAACGATTCCAAGGCCCAACTATATAGTTAACGTTAATGTTTGAGAATCCTGGTAGGACTCTAGTACATGAAAATCTGGTAGGACTCTAGTACATGAAAATGTCGATTTTTATTAGGTGTTACCCAACTTGGTCGGAGATCACTATGAAATGAAGTTCTCATTCTGACTACATTATTATTTACATAATAACGCGGACGGCTACAAAGAAAAACTGAAGGAAATGCTCTTTACTGTTTGCTTTATACATAAGCAAAAACCGGAGGACGTTTCTTCAAATCGGAACGAACATTAATACCAATACTGGTATGTACTATTCTAGAATACTTATTGCAGTATATTTGAAGCCGAGGATTAGTTGTTTGAAATAATTAAGAGCACACATCCGGTCTATGTTATATGAAAAATGATTCAAATAAATCATAAGCTTTTCATTTATCAGTAAATATATTTATTGAACAAAATATGCCATTTAGTTAAAAAAAAAACAAAACAAAAAACAAAATATGCCATTGATTTACAGTTACACTTGAAAGATACAAGGAATGAATAAAGAATTGATTACAAATAAATTTTCACGGAAGATGAACAGCAACACGAAGCTTAAGGAAGAGCACCACAAATCCTCCGTATGACTCCTTCCTGCCCCGTTATTGTTCTAAATTCACTCATCTTAACCATAGCCGCCGCAAAATCTGACTTGAACTTTGAAGGATTGTTGCTGTACTCCCTAACAATACTATCTGTTGATCCACCACTGAAGAGCACCTGGTCCGATTCTAGAAGACCTTTCTTTTGTATCAAGTTCTTGAAGTAGTTGTTGTCAAACGAATTCGGTGTCACCAAATCTAATGCTGCCAGATTTTCGTTCCCTTCATTAATAGGACAACGTCGTCTACGTGTGCTAGCAAATCCTGCATCAATATCTGATCCGTTGGCATATATCCTATCACGGAACAAGAAGCATTGAGCTTGTCCAATAGTATGAGCCCCTGCATTGCCATCATTAATTTGTTTAGCAAACATTTGATTTCTTAAAATTTGTCACGATGAATGTATACGGTGTAAATAAATACCTGATAATGCAACCATGTCACGTGGACTAAGTCCGTTATCATTAAACGTGGAAATAAGTGAATCAAGGGGTGCTTTGAAACTAGGTAGACCAGTATTTGCAAGAACAAGGCTTGCTGTGGTTGAGTCTCTTCTTCCGAGCTTCACTGACCATGATGGACCACCAACCATTTCAGACGCATCACGGGCAGCAACAGTTAGTATGTCGGCACAAGATACAACTCCAGGACATAGTTTCTCAACCTCAGACTTTGCAGCCTCTATCACCTCATAACCTCTAACTGAACCCTTATTAGGCAAAGCATTCTTCTCACTTACAATTGTAGGGCTATCGTCTAGCAAGATCGATGCATCACAACCCTGCATACCCACAACAATAAGTACATGTTTGAAAAATGTTACCAAGTTTGTGAATCATATATATGCTCTTAAATTAGTACCTGAACAAAGCAGTCATGAAAGTGAAGACGAAGAATGGAAGCTGCCATGCGACGTTCACGAGATATAGCTGTCCGGATGGAGGTCCTGATGGTACGCAATGCATTAGGACATGTACTGTCGTAGAATGTATTAGATAATTGTGCTTCGGTTGGTGTATTGTTAGTAATCAAGATTAGTAGCAAGAAAAATATAGGTGCAAAAACATTATATGATACCATTTGAACTTATAGATTGTTTGATTAAGTTGTTTATTATGAATGATGATGCATATAAAATGTGATGGCACATATTTATAGTGTTCGGGCCGGGGTACTAAAGCGCATGGTTTTTAAGGTGTCTTTGTTTGATCAATAGTCGAATAATAGGGCTGACTTCGTTTTTTAAAATTTTCGGTGGGGTATGACGGTATGTAGATGCATGGAAGCTCGTGCAAAGAAAAAGTCATTTGACTTTTGTAATAATGTCACCAAAGTAATGGAATTAACTTCCCACTGTTCAATATTGTAAAGCAAGTAACGCATATTTTTTTGCTGGAAGACAAAAGATAATCACACATCTTAATCTTATCCGTATAAAATATAACAATTTATAATTGGCGAAAATATTGGGATAAAAATATCAACTCTCTGTTTCTCCAAAGATCTCTATTTTTTTTGATAAAAATTGTCGCATGACTTTTCAGTTTTCACTTAGGGGCTGTTTGATAAAACATAACGATTTAGTGCTGAATGATTTAAAAGCTTGAATGATTCAACGGCTCTGAATGACACCGGTGCTGAACAAAAAAAAAGTGTTTGACAAGTATTCCGAACGAGTTGCTCCAATAACAAAAAACACTACCAATTTAAATTTCTATAATAAAAAACAATTAACAATCTAAATTTATAATTGAATTCTATATATATATATATATTATTGTAAATGTCAATAGGCCTACTATAAAGTTTATAATATAAAAATACTATAAAGTTACGAATAGAAAAACACATGAAAAAGTTAATGAGAATATGCCAAAAGAAGAGTAAATGCTACTGGATGGTTTAGAGACCCACCTTATGCAAAATCACTCAGAAGTCCAATGAATGATCAAGTGGCAAAAAAAAATCTATCAAACGGCAAACCTTTGACCGATTCAGACTTTTGTCACTTAACTAATTCATTAAGAAGTAATCAAACAACCCCTTAGTAATTTTTAATAGTTATGGTTTTTGAACTTTTAGTTTATTGATCAACCGACTTGTAAACCTACCGTTTCACAAGCTAAAACCGGGGCGAATTGTCTTTATTTATTTATTTATTAATTTTTTTCCTCGAGAGGCTATCATAGGCTCATAGCCAATTCAGGTTTGATTGCACAGGGTTTAAATTTGATTTTTTATAAGGGCAATGCATATATACAAAAAACCCTAGCAATAATGGAAAGAACGAATTCATTTCAAAAATGCCACAGGATTGCAAAGTAAGCAGCTGGTGTTATAAAGTTTGGTGAACCACGCTACCCAATTATAGAAAGGCTTTCTATATCTATTAGAGACCCAAGTGAATGTCAAGAGCTTGATGTCGTTTAGGATTAAATCCTTTGATGGCCTCTTTAAACCGAAAACAAATTCGTTTCAAAAATGCCACAGGATCCGCACGGATGATTGCACCACCACGTCAAATAACCGATTTTGCTTGGTCTACTAGCAGTGGCGGAGCCAGAAAATTTAACAATAGGGGGCAACAACCATACGACGACTTAGATTACGTGAATATGTATAAACTATTTATTCTAGCTCAAAACAAGTCGGGTCAGGTTCGTAAGGTGAAAAATTAAAACACCAACACTAGTAAAAGCAGTCAGTGTTTATTTAAAAAGTTCCTTAAGGTTCGCAATGTTTTGAACATTTTTGACAAAATTAATCTTCATGGCCAATAACTAAACACATTGATCAAAAAGAACACATTAAACACAACTCGTTGTATACTAAACCGGTTAGTAAACAATAAGATAGCTAAATAACAACAGTAAAAAAGATATTAAGTCCTTAACTTTATATTGATAGCTTGTCGGTTGATTGCATTCACCAATTTAAGCAAGGGTTGTATTATACAAACCCTCTCTATGTTATCACATCAGAGAGGGTTTGATCAAAACGTGCAACCCGTAATGCATACAATACAAACAGGTAATGCATGCAATGATTGGAAACCCTCTCTAACCCTCCCTATATTGTCACATCAGGAGGGTTTAGTCAAACTGTACAACCCGCGATACACATTGTACAAGTAAACGATGCGTCTAATAATTGAATACCTTCCCTGTGAGAGGGTGTGGATAACTTATCCAATACATTAATCATTTCATAGGGAGGGTAATTATACATTGTAATTTAATGTACTATTAAAAATATTAATTTAGTGTACCAAGTGTACTATCTTTTTCTCTCACTTTACCATTTCCCAAGTCTATTTCAATCTCATTTCCCTTGTGTTTTTTCACCCGAAAAAAACCAGTCGCCGCCTTATAATAATTTTTTAGCACTTGACTTGTTAAAGTCACTCACTTTGGGGGCACTCGGATTTCAAAGGCGAGGGCACTTGACATTATCTATACTCATTTGACTTTTTTACATATTAAATTTGCCTTTCTGATAGAACTTCGTTGAGGGCATCGCCCCCGGTCCTTCCCATGTGGCTCCGCCCCTGTCTACTAGGTTTGTGAGGTCTTGTAAGCTTGAGACTTGTAAATTATGAACCTTCCACCGTACCACTTGAGAACATTAATCCATCTCTCTTTTGCAATCGAAAATTGAGTGAATATTTGTTCTTCCGTTTTGATTTCTTCATCACACATCGGACATAGTATGGAATTCAAGTCAATACGTAGTTTGTCTAAATTTATTCTAGTTGGTAGCCAGAAGTTAAGTTAACCTTTAAAGGGGCTAAGAGGCCACAGAGTAATAACGTGAAAGAGGCGTTATGCCTACATGGCATTGCCTCAACGACGTTGTCGAGCGTTTCCCTATTTCCCACTAGTGTGCATTGGTCCAGCGTTTTAACCAACGTTGGTACACTAACGTGCGTTAGTGGTGCCGACAATAAAAAAAAAATTACACCTACACCCCCTAACGTGTACATTGTATCATGGATTTGAATTTAAAAAAAAAAAGTACATAACCGTTTGAGTTACAAACGGCTATAATTCAAAAAAAAAATTTAAACCTTATAAGTACAACACATTCTTTACTAAAATATACACAATTAGCAATCTCACAGTTAGCATATTTACACACAATTATGGTTTGTAACGGACTTCCTCATACTGTCGAACAACTTCAAAAGTGGGTCAAAAACCAAGCCGAAAAATCCGACACGGCTCGTCAAGAAGCTATTCTCGAAGTTATTAACAAGTTTGAGCTCGCAAAGGCACTCAAACAACGAATGAGAATACGATACACAGAGTGTGATCACATGTCCAACGACACAAAATTTGTGATCGATTCATTTTTGTACGATGAATTTCGAAAAGATCATGCCGTTGTTGAGAAATTGCGGGGGTGTGTGAGTCAGATACATGCCCAGAAAGCGAACAAGATTCGTTGGAGTTATGAAGAAAATGTTGAAGCTGCTATGGTTGAGCAGCAGCAACAACAACAACAATTTGTGCAAGGTACATCAAGTTCATCTGCACCAACAGTTGTTGAGCACAGATGCCTCATTTGGATAGCTTTCAGCTAACTTTTGAAGAAAATGCGGCAGCTGATGATTGTGGTTGGAACTCTGACAAGGAGCGGGAGTTGAGTAGGTTGGAAGCTCAGTTAGACACAGAGAGGTTGGCGAGCTATGATGTAACAATTCGCAATTTCAGGTTAACTTTTATTCCCGAAAATTTTACTATTCACTTTTACTATTCACTTTTTGCTATTCACTTTTCACTATTCATCTCAGAAATTTTTATTTCATATTCTCGAAAGTTAAACTATTTTAACGATAATCCGAGAGTTTGACGCTCGTCGGATCATTTCTGCAAAAATCACAAAGCCGTGTCCGAGATTTACTTTTAGGTTTAAACGTCCTTCCAGCATCCCGATATATCCATAAAACATTATAAACAATAGAAATATGATTTTCTATCATTTTATGACAATTCCAAAAGTTTTGGAATTTTACGTTTTCCAGTTCAGCGTTTTACGCGAATTGCGCGTTTTAGACCCGTGTTTCCAGTTTTTAGCAGGGTTTTAGCACCCGATAGAACCTACCACTCATTTTATATTTTATTATGGACTATATTGACATGTTTAACCATACTTTCAAGTTTCATATTTTTACGATACCCGGTTTTACGTTTTGAGGCTTAATCACTTACGGTTAGCATTTTACGGAGTCAAAACTAGCTACATACTTAGGATATTATCATCCAAAGACCAAGAGTCATCATCTAGTCACCTTATCCTCATTCAAACCGCCATATGGGGGGGGGGAGTCACCATGGGTGGTTAAATCTTAACCATTGATCTCTAGGATAGTTACAAGTGTCTAAAACTAACCATGGTTAATTTCTAACCCAATATATGGTTAACTATTTTTCCTACCCTATAAATACCAAGCTAAAACACAAATAAAACTTGCACCACACCTTCTTATAACCTTCAAGTCCTAAAACCTAAGGCACTTTTCTTATATTTTGTAAGAAAGTTAACTAGTTTTTGAAAGAAAACTAGTGTTTGATCTTCAATCTTGGAAATTTTCTAAGAAAAGTTGTTATAACTTTAAAGTCTCCAAAAAGACGTCGTTATAATCTTCAAATAGCTTTGGACTTCAAGAAGGCGTCGTTATAATCTTCAAATAACCTCGGTTTATCATAGATTGCAAAGGGTGAAGCTTAAGTCTATCAAAGTCCTAGTTCTTGTCCTAGTTTCCCTTTTTCATTAAGGCCAAAAGTTGTAAGCAAACCCTAACATACTTTCTTGCTTAATTATCATTTTCATGCTCTTTGTGTTCCTTTCATGCTATATATGTTCTTGTTATTGTGTTCATGATGTTTAAAAATGGATAAAACAAGTATTGGTATACATATGTTAACTTATGACAAGTAAACAAGCAAACTAGTGATTTTTATGGAGAACCACGACCAAAATAGTATAACTTTGATATTTGACACTTACTTACTGTTAAAGAGGACTTAACAAGGAAAACATAGCAATTTGAATCACCCAAAACGAGTACCCGAGTCAAAAGTTATGACCATTTGAAGCTAGCGAAACCAAAACGGCAAAACTGCCTAAATAGCATTCTGATCAAATTTTGATTTTGAAAGTCACCCTTCTGGTCCGATTCATCAAAAAGTTAAAACACGAAAGTTGCCGGAACGACGTTTTCGTTCAGGAACAAAGAAGCTCGAGCCCTGAAAACGCTTTCCGAGTGATAATTTTCTTCAAAATCTTAAACAGCCCATTTTAGACCAAAGTCACTATATTATAGTCATGATTTACTAAGACCAAAAGGTCTAATGACCTAAAGCCAAGACCACAACCATGGCTAAAGCCAAGGTTGAGTCTTAAGACCATGGAAAAATGACCAAGGTCACGGCGAAGCCATGACTAAATGACCATATAAACATACTTAGGCGAAAACATGAAACAAGGAGTTGACGATAACTTGAACAAACAATTTGGATCTTCTCCACCTAAAGAACCATGAGATACAAGTTATAATAAACTTACCCTAATAACAATCTTCATGTACAAATAGACTTTCCTAAGTTTATTCAAATATTGGACATGTAACTTTTCGGATTAAAACTTATACATTTGTTATCAAATACTATAATAGTAGGGAGCCTCATGTGAGGAGTTCATTAAGTAAGCCGTCGAGATGAGTTGTGGATTTACGAATTAAAGTGTCCTGGCTCCTCGAACGTTTACTCCATGACTTCTGAATTATGTCGGCCCGAACGGTAGTAAGAGATATACAACTTATACATGTTTCATAAACCATTTATATTCAAAGACTTACGCTATATACTAAGTACTACATCATGAACATTATGCAAGACATATATAGGCAATTCTTCGTATTCTTAGACGTTACTCCAAACCTAAGTCGCAACGTTCTATTATAGGCTGCTCTTAGAGACTTTCACGATTCGACTACCACTTTGATTTCACATCACTTAAGCTTAAGGTGAGTCATAGCCCCTACTCTTTTCATACTTGTTTTAACTCTTAGGGGGGATACATGCTCAACTACTTGCTTACTTGTACAAATACTCTTAAACATTTATACTTGATTGTGTTATACTTGATTGGCATTATACTTGATTGCGTTATACATACTTGTTACACTATACTTGCTTAATTTAAATACAAGATTCGTATTTACATGCATACATAATACTCTATTCTGTCAGAGAGGTATTGGTAGTACTCATGGGAAGATGCCCCCTACCCTTGTGTCTATACTTGACCTTGGATGACGTAGTACTATTTGGGAAGATGCCCCCGCCCTTGTGTCTATTCTTGACCTTGGGTGAATATAATCTGGTGCATTGTATAAACTAACTTTTAGCAGTGGGTTGTGGACACACAGGTTGCAAGTCTCTTATGGCGGGACTTGCAACTGAGTGGATTCTCAATGCCTTTGCTGTGTGAACATTCTTTTGAGGCTTTTTCAACTGTTTTAAGACAAACTCTATGAACTCACCAACCATTGTGTTGACACTTTAGCATGTTTATCTCAGGTCTATAAGGTGATAGCTGTTGCATGGAGCATAGAGTCGCTTGGCATGTTTTGAAGACTTATGCTTTTATCTTTACCATTCGATATGTTTTAAAACTCTTATGTATTGTATTATGGAACTCAAGTTTGTATCTCAGAATTTATTAATCGAATGGTAACTTTTCAAAACGTTTCATTTAGAGTTCGTTTTCTATAACTTGTACTTTGTATTATGAAGTAGCACCCCTATGACACAGTCTTCCGCTGCGGTATTTTGGGGGTGTTACAGATTGGTACCAGAGCCTTGGTTATAGAGAACTAGGTTGCATTTAGTGCCTAGACTATAACTGATATAAACATTAAGACTCTTCTCTTTATTTTGCCTTACACACACTTCATGCGCATATGCTTATTGCTAATTGTTTGTTTAGGAGAAACCCCAGATAATTGTCAAGTCATCAAAAATTTAGAGCTAAGTAATAATTGTTTAATTAACTTAATCTTGTGACAGTTCTTGTTTGATAAGACATAAGATTAAGTTAAATAAAGGTTATTAGTTTCCTGTAGAGATTTGATGATTTGCCTTATACTTACTTTATATGATTCTAATACCTAGAAGTGGTTCATATGTCCTAGTACGACACTCAAACCTTTATACAAGCGCGACTAGTCCATTTCGTCATATCACCTTCTCTAGATACCTACACTACATTACCCTTTCACAACTTAAGAGCAGATGATAGAAAGTCTACCCAATTATGTAGTACCAATTGTTGAGTTATGTGTGCCTGGTAAATATGTATACGTGTGAAAGGAAGCAATTATAATTATGGTGGCCAACATAATTATAAATGCGTCACGACTCACGTAGACATATGTGACCATGCTTATATTAATCGACGATTGACTTAAAATTGACAAGATTTAAGACTAAGTAGTCCAGGAATATCACCTCATATCTGACGTCGAAAAAATATCCCTCCTTGTAGATATCATGGCACCAAAGAGAGTAACTCGTAGCACTAGCCGAGGTGGTGCAACACCAAGAGGTGGAAGAACTGGTGGTCGTGGAGGTAGAGGAGCTGCTCACGACACTAGTAACCCTAGTAATGATAGTGGAAGAACTGGTGGACGTGGAGGTAGAGGAGATGCTCACGACACTAGTAACCCTAGTAACGATGGTGGAAATCCAGATGTCTCCACCATTATTGCCCAACAACTACAAAACCTACTTCCCACCATAGTCACACAAGTTGGCAATCACATGAACAATTCGGGAAACCACGGAAGCATAAATGACGCTACAAATGATGGAGGAAGGAATGGTAATAACAACAACAACAACAACAACAACAACAACAACAACAACAACAACAACCATAGGACTGGATGTACGTATAAGGAATTTACGTCATGCAAACCAATTGAGTTTAATGGTAAAGGAGTCGCTTGGCATGTTTTGAAGACTTATGCTTTTATCTTTACCATTCGATATGTTTTAAAACTCTTATGTATTGTATTATGGAACTCAAGTTTGTATCTCGGAATTTATTAATCGAATGGTAACTTTTCAAAACGTCTCATTTAGAGTTCGTTTTCTATAACTTGTACTTTGTATTATGAAGTAGCACCCCTATGACACAGTCTTCCGCTGCGGTATTTTGGGGGTGTTACACGATGGGTCGAGAAGATGGAGTCAGTGATTGACATCAGTAACTGTGCAATCCACCAGAGAGTGAAATATTCTGCATGCTTGCTATCAGAAAAGGCATTGACATGGTGGAACATGCAGATTCAAGCAAGGACTAGAGAAGCAGCTGTAGGCATGACATGGGACGACTTTAAGGGACTACTGAAGGAAGAATACTGCCCGGTTAATGAAATGCAAAAACTAGAAGACGAGTTTTGGCATCACTCTATGGTAGGGGCTGGTCATGCAACCTGCACAGATCGATTTCATGAACTAGCTAAATTAGTTCCTCATCTGGTTACCCCTGAATCCAAAAGGATTGAGAGGTACATCTATGGCCTTGTTCCTGAGATTCGTGGGACAGTAAAAACAACCGAACCTCCCACAATTCAGAGTGCAATATTAAGAGCAGGGACCCTAACAGATGAGATGGTTAGGAATGGAACGTTGAAGATTAGTGATAAAAGGAAGGGAGCAGGTGAATCAAACGAGCAAAAGGGTACAATGGTTGATAATAAGAGAGCAATAGGATTTGCGGCAACAGTTTATGATCAGAGAAAGTATGAAGGTCCACATCCTAAGTGTAATAAATGTGCTTATCATCATCAGAAGTCTGAGCCATGCCGAGTGTGTACAAAATGCAAACAGTTGGGTCATTTTGCAAATAGGTGTGGAGCACCGATGAATGCGGGCAATATAAGAAACAACCAAAAGACATGCTTTGAGTGCAACAGCCCAAACCACTTCCGAGATACTTATCCTAAGTTAAATAGGGCACAGGGACAAGTGCTGGACAACCCAACTTTAGCCGTTATGCTTGAAGAAAATAACCCAAACCGTGGATACAATGTTAGTCCACCTCGGGGTCGAGCATACTATTTGGGTGCTAAGGAAGCCCGCAATGCGTAACGGGTACGTACCTTATCCTACCATACTATTCTATTCTAGTTCAAAATCTAGCTTTATTATGCCGTTATTAAGATAAGAGACCTAGACACACTA